>ML275690.1:0-75765 GCA_005239495.1 Nicotiana undulata
GATATATAAGAAATTGCTCTTCTTCTAGCTAATAAAGAGTTGAGAAGAAAGCAAGCCTCGCGCTCGTCGTCGTCGCTCGCTCGGCTCGGCCTCGGCCTCGACTTCGGCTTCGGCTTCGGATTTAGATTTGGATTTGGTCAAATGATCGATCGAGAGATTATTTTTTGGACCAAATTTATTTGTTAATAGTAAATATTAACAGAAATGTTATTAAATATTTATTTTAATAACAAAATATTAATATTAAAATAAATATTAATATTAAATCCATTTCAGTTATTATCCAGAATTTAGTTTTCTGTTTTGTAACAGAAAATTAACTACCCTTCAATTTTCCCTCTTTATTATTGAGTAAATAGCCAATTATGTCATGGCATTTACTTTATGGGCGTTTTTGCAAAAACAGCCATTATGNATTTATTTTATTATTTCCAGAATTGTTTTACAAATATAGAGTTATAACAGTAACTCCCATACCTTCATAACCTACTCATGATCTTCCTCCATGATCTCAAATATTTAATGTCAATTTTATGATATTCTTTTGTATAACTCTATGTAATACTATAAATAGAGGATGAGAAGTGATATTGTATATACTTGGAAACCACCTGATGAAATAAGAATCTCTCCTCTCTACATTCTTGTCTATTTTCTTGTTTTATAGTGTTACTTTGAGTTTTATTTCTTAAAACGTTATCAGCAGGAATTGTTATATTCTTATTATATTTTCTATAAGAGATGAAAACCTTCCATGGGAGCTACAACCTTGAATCAATTTGGTTGAGACTATGAAAATCTGGGCATCTCGTACGCCATATCAATGTTACGTTTCTTCCATTATACATGGAGTATCATTTTTCAATTTTCATGAATTTTACAATTATTTTACTTTAGTATTTAAGACTTGGTCTAATTTGTTTTACTTAGAAATTTAGTTTTATTTGTGCAGATGTATATATATGGAGTACCTCTGTTGTTGCAAACAAGAGCATATTCCGATGCTTTGACATCATCTCCCATATGTATTGTTCCGACAGTTTGCAAGCCAATAAGATTATGGAACTGTTAACTATTGAGAAAGTTTCTAATCTTATAAAAATAATAAGAATTTAAATTTATGTTGTGGTCAAAATAAATTTTGTATAACTAATATATTAAAATAAAAATAGAACTATTGGTTTGGGCACTCACTCTTAAATCCTTTAAATTTTATGTAATTTATTACTTTCAACTGTTGTACTAACTATCATGAATTGCAGGAGTTATATGTTAGTTTGGTGCGGATGAAACAATGAGTTATATGAGTGAAAAACTTTACACTTAATTTTCTATTTTGACAAAGGCAATGTATTACGTTAATCTTCTGCTTTAAGCACATGAAAAATAATGTCAATTATATTATGATCCATACGAAGCTAATTACATGCAACATTTTTTTTATGTTGATACTTGACAAAGTGATATCATTATATTTTACCTATTTTGACATCTTCTATATAAAAACAGAATATGCTAGCAACAGTTATTACTTAAGATTATTTGCTTTTTAAAGTTAGTATAATAGTTATGTGTTTCAGTTCTTGTGTACATTTTATGTAATCATCATGCATTAATTTGCAGTAACACATCACATAGTAATAACGCTACATAGTGACTTTCTATTTTGAGATGTTTATATGTAAGATACTAGTACACGAGTTTGTACTCCATCATATTTTTATTGATAATAGTTCTTATCGTTACTATTTACTTATTTGTGGCTACATAAAATTATGTTCTATTCCTATAAGTGAATGAGACAATTTGTGATAAATATTATATGAGGGTAAGACGATGGGTTCAAGTCCCAGCACACCACGAGGACAACACATCGAATTTGAGTCCTGGTGCACCATGATGATAAGAGTTGATTTTAAGTCCCAATTTATTATGGCCTAACATGACTTTATATGGGTAAGACATTGGGTTTGAGTCCCAATGCACCATATTGATGATATAATGATGACTAAAGAGAAACAATATATTTTTCACGAAAAGGCATAAAGCTTGTCCCACTTGATTTGATCCATTCTTGAAGTGAATGTGATAATGGTGCATAATAAGTCTAAATAAAGACAAGTGATTGACCAATGAACGTGGGTGTGCCAAAGATCAAATAATAACAGTCATCATTATGGTAATTGTAAAAAGGAGAACAATAAGGGTTCTCAAAATGGTCCTTCAAAGGTGAAGGAATATGTATTAATGTGTTGTGTTAATACGAGACACATTCACATGATTATAGTCCATTGGTTGAAATGTGACTTGTGATAGGCATTTAAATGCATGCTCATTCCTGAAAGTGAATGTGAAAATATATTTGTGATACAAATTATGCATAAGAATGTAATTGTGCATGATTGTATAAATACTACAACTCACCTCTATGGAAGGTTTGAGAGAAAGAACGTTAATGAACATTACCGTATGGTTACATGAATATGTCATTGGTCGGGTACATGTAGTACACCAAAATTATTTTGTCATGTCTTATAAAAAGTTATTAAAGGCAAACTTAAAGCAAGAAATTGTTTTGCTTATTATGACTTTGACCATGACAATTTGTAATGATATGATTTTCTCCGCGAATGAGACATTTACAATATGAATGGTGTGACAAAAGATCTTGTAGTACAAAATCAATTAAGAGCTCCGAAAGAGCGAATTTATTACTACCCGAATTAATGAAATTGTTCTTGAAATTAATATTGTAGTAAGTTTCGAAAGAAACTTTTGAGTTTGAAATGTATTAGTCAAAGTGGTTGGTATATTGAGACTATAAATGAAAGGAAGATTGAATATCTTCATATTACTATCATCATACTGGGTAAAAATGAAAGGTTACCCGATTTTTAGTTTATTTGTACTACACATGTATAAGCATGATGATGGAATCACATATCACAGTAAATTAAATATTTACTAAAATAAATATTAGTTGGCATGACCGGTTGGCCATCCCAGTTCAATTATGATGCGAAAATTGATTGAGAATTCACACATATATTGAAGAAATAGAAGGTTCTTCAAGAATTCTCTTGTGCTGCTTATTCTCCTGATATACCAGCTAAGATTGAGATTAAATACCTGATTTCTGGAACGAATAAAATGTGATATATTTATGGGCCCAGTCACATGCCATGTAGACCGTTTACTATAATATAATTTTAAAAGGTGCATCTATTGTACGGTCACATGTGCGTTTGTTGTCAATTTGTAGTGTGAATTTTGCAAGGTTGATTCCTCAAATTATTAGAGCACAGTTCTAAAATATAAACTATGATAATTTATCTTGATAATGTTGGTTTAAATCCAACTTGGTTTAGTAGAAATTGTATGCCTCCAATTATAGCTAAACCATTTGTTTGAGAATAGAATTATCAAAAAGAAATTTGGTATGAGATGTATTATTTAATATAGAGCAGCACTTGTACGCATCTAGCCAAGTTGGGGATATGTGTTGGTGATCCCAATATTAGGGGGAGAAAATAGGCAGCTGAAAAATTGATACGTGGAATGAATTATTATGTGTACATCTAGATCTTCGTACAAGAAAATGTGAACTTGAAGTTAAAGTGATAATTCATTTGTAAAATATTGCCAGGCGTATTTGTTGACCCAAAACTAATATGTTATATTTCAGCTGCTAATGCTCCAAATAGAATAAAGTCCATGATGGACATAGTCTATGGAACACATGAAGCGTAATAGACTAATCGATTCAAAGATAAAACTCATTGAAGAAGGAGAGGAGCAAATGATAAAGATGGTCATACTAAGGAGGCAAGTGCTCTATAAGAGCACCATGACATAACACTTTATAAGACCTCATGGAAGAGGATCAGGTACCTGAAAATAATGAGATCTCGATAAGTTAGTCTTTATTGTGTGATGATGGAACCAATGTAAAAGATAATCGATGATATTGTTGATATAATATAACGCTCAATATTATTAATATTGACAAGGATCTTGAGCACAAATCTGTCATGGAATTTAGACAGATAAATGATTGGCCAAATGAAAAATACGCAATGAAAATTGACTTCACCTAAAAAAATGTGAAGTTGGATGGATATCCTGGAATTAATTACATTGAGATATGTTCTCATGTGGTGGATGAAATCGTTTTCAGGTTTTAATTTGGAAATACATGAAAAACTTGATATGCGTACAATGTAATTTGTTCAGAAGCATATTAAGGTTCCCAAGAAATTCATTAAACGGTGCTTCAGCAAATCCTTATGTGGATTAGAGCAATCATGGCGTACATGATTTATTTTTGTGTCAATTGGGAATTGATGCACTATGTATCTTTCTAGAACCACGAATATAAAAATATGCTAACGTGATATAGTTAATTCCTATATAAAGATACTGGAATACTATTAGGATTATATTGCAAAAGAAGTCCTTGATATAGATTTGTTTATTCTAACAAATATTGTCAAGGTTATGTTGGTACAAATGCAGGACATGGTTCGTTGTTCAGATAATCTATTTAGCTGTGAGGGTACTGTCAGATTATGATATTCAACAAGATTTCAATTACATTGAAGATGATACTGCGTGCGTAGCTCAATTGAAAGAAGGACTATCGAAGGAGACAAAATAAAACGTATTTCACCAAAGTTTTTATTCATACATGATTGATGTTCAACAATCTGTTCAAGTTATAATTTGGCAAACTTCTTCACAAGGCATTGCCAACCTCAGCAATTGAGAAGTTGTTATACATGATTGGAATTCATCGTCTTAGAGATATCAAGTGATAATTTTATCAGGGGGAGTATAAGCACGCGTTGCACTCTTTTTCCCTTCGCACATGTTTTGTCACAATGAGTTTTCCTGGCAAGGTTTTTAATGAGGCGGCAAACAATGCGTATTACAAAATATGCGTATTCTCTTTCCTTCACTAAGATTTTTTCCAACTGTATTTTTTCCTAGTAAGATTTTAACGAGACACATTTTCAATGGACATCCAAGGGGGAGTGTTATGAAACATTGTATATGGTGGATGTCCATAACTCCTATAACACCCACTACTCTTCTCCATTATCTCCATAACTCCCACTACTCCAATACTTATGGTTGTAACTCCCATACCTCCATAACCTTCTCATGATCTTCCTCCATGATCTCAAATATTTAATGTCATATTTATGACATTCTTTTGTATACCTCTATGTAATACTATAAATAGAGGATGAGAAGTGATATTATATATATTTGGAACCATTTGATGAAATAAGAATCTCTCATCTCTTTCTCTCTACATTCTTGTCTATTTTCTTCTTTTATAGTGTTACTTTGAGTTTAGTTTTTTAAAACTTCACATAAATCCTTCTTTTCAGTTGGATGGAGTTGCTTGAACTTTCCCAAACGTTTTTTATTGAATTACTCCACAATTAATAATTCATGTGACTCTTCAAATATTCTAACCTTTTCTACAGCAACAAATTAAAGAGGTTGGCTAATGCAAGTACGGTTAATTAATGTATTGACATATGAAATGAATGACATTTATTTATTTATTGGTTTATGGGTACATTGTAACAGAAGGAATATGTAGTTTCTTTTATACAAATATTGGAAGTGTTCTAAGAAGGACAAAATGAGGGTATTTTCGTAATTCAAGTTTAGAAATAGGGGTTCTCGCATTTAGTATTAGTATTAGTATAAGTATCTGTACAAAATGGTATATAGTATAATATTAAAATATGTTTTTAATGAGTATTAATACCAATTTTGAAGGAAAAAAAAAATACAAGTTCAAATTGATTAACGATGATCATATCTGATCGATTTGATGAACACCAAAAAAATTAGATATCTTCTAAACACGCAATATTCAACAAATAAATTTACAACTTTTCTTGTCACCAATTTAATAAGGGAAGAAGAGGACAACCTATGTATGTGACTAAGAAGATTAGGCAGCTATTATGTAACTACCATGTACAGTCAAATGGATGGAAAAAAAAAGTTATGGAATTATTAAAGCAGCTGTAATAAGTAATTGGAAAGAAATAAAAGTACATAATTCAATATTTGCGGGTGAATATGGTGTGTTGGAGAGAGATTTGTTCTCAATTGACAATAACTTTGGTAGGAACTACTCATGATTTAACAAATAAATAGAGGGGAAAAGGCTACATGAATGTATAATTACTGTTATGAAGGTGAAAAGTTAAAAATATTAATTGAACATTTTTAGTGGCTGAGATGAAATATACGAAATAAGTAGTGGAAGACGAAATAATTTAAAGGAATTGAATATGCAACATGGACTGAATTGACATGTCAGGCCTTAAAGGAATTGAATATGCAACATGAATTGATATTTTAGTTTTATTTTTTATTTTTTAGTAAATAATTAAATAATTTAGAAGGACATTTTGGTAATTCAACTTTTCGCTTTTGGGGTTTCCACTTTTAAAATATTATTATTATTATAGATTATAGATTATAAATGATGATTTATGATTTTATTGTCTAATTTATCGTCGTTCAAGGTTTGCCTTAAGCACTAGCTTCTACATAATACCTGATTGTTCCGATCCTAGCAAATTATACCTCAAACATCCCGATGGGATTGGAATTAACAGAACAAGTGCAGGACTAAATCAGAATTTGGGACCTAATTAGGAACCAAAAATAAAATTTAATCTGTATAGGTAATGAAATTATTAAATATTCTAAGAAACAAATGCTCCTTTGTTTCATAAACTCTGTTCATACTTAGGGATACTTAGTATGGGCAGAGTTTATTTGTACTGATAAAAAATAAATAAATTCTATCGATCCTAAGGAGTCAAACAGATCCAAAGTCTGCCATTATATCCCTTTTGCAGGTGCACCCTCATGCATTAATTACTTTCTGAAATTGGGAAAATATATAAAGTATGGGATTTGCAGCTAAAAATATTTGATTTTGTAGCCAATAGCAATAAATGTTGTCAACCAAGGGCCCTCTATATTTCTATTTCTTGTTTGAATTAGCCTCCTCTATTCATTCTCTTCTGATGATCTCCTTTCTGATATCCTCTTCTTAGCCTTTATCGCCTGCAAAATTTCATCACAATAGTTGAAACAAGAGATAATAAGTAGTAATAAAACTAGGCTAAGTATGAAATGAAAATTAGGAGAAACAAAGAAAATTGGACCTGCTTTTGCCAATCAATGAAACCTAGTATGAAGGAAAGAGTAGTTGCTTGTATAGCAGAACCAACCAAAAGTCCAATCCAAAGGCCCTTTGCTCTCAAATGTATAAGAAAACATAATATGGCAGAAACTGGGATTCCAACCAAATAGAATGCTCCTAGATTCACATATGCCCCAATAATCTGCCATCCACTCCCCCTTGCTATTCCTGTTTATTTCCAACATAGCCAAAAAAATTATACACACGGAGTAATATTACATTATTAGAATATATTTTTTCCAACTTAATTTCAAATACTCTTTTTCAAATATTATCCAAACGCCTACTTAACGATCATCGAAAAATATAGTAGTAAAAGACTTGCCTGAGATGACTGCTTGTAAGCTATCTGTGATGATTGATAAACACAGGAAAGGGGTAATTGCAGCAACATAATCCACCACTTGCTGATCATTGCTATAGGCTTTACCCAGAACTCGGCGGCATAAGAATGTTACTGTGCTCACCACTAATGTCTCTGCAACTGCAAGAAACATTGCAACTCTAACTGCTACTAGAGCCTTCTGAGGATTCCCAGATCCCAATTCATTCGACACCCTCGTGCTATACTCGAGCCAGAATTTTTAGTTACAAAGACAATGTCATTGATGCATATTTGTTACTATGTTTTTTTAAAGTTTTACCAAAGGCATGAATATTGAACTAACCTCGCGCCAGCTCCCAATCCAAATGGTACAGAAAAATGCAATGCTGAGATCGTTAAGCTGATTGTTGAGGGATCAGTACTATTATAAACGACGAATCTATCATAATAGAGGTTATAATGAAATGGTGCACACGTACCATATTGATAGTACTGAAGTTTCGAGTTTTGGATTTGGTAAAAGGCCAGATAGCAAAATAAGCACCTCAAGTGACCACCATTTGAGGCTATAATAATTGCCATTGCCACAACAACAGATCAAGATAAAGTAATCGACAAATGTAATAAAGACTACTTGAGATTCTTCCATTGCAAAAGCAGTACTCTTACTTACCAAACCATTAAAGCAGATGGAGTTGCATAACGGAAGAATTGCCCGATGGCAAGGAAGGCATCTTTATTCAGAGGAGTCCGAGTCCTCTCACAAGAGCTCGATCGTTTGATGTAACACACAAGCAATGCTACAAATGTCCAGATCGAAAAACTAAAGGCTATAGCTGCACCTGATTTTCCTAGTCCCAACAGAAATATGAAAAGCCAGCACAAAGATATGTGGAGACATAAAACCGCAAACGCGCTTAGGAGCATCGGAAGAATCAAACTTTGAATCTGCAAATATCTGAATAGTGGCCTAAGAATTGCACCTCCAAAGAGTGCAGGGATAAGCCACATAGAGTACTTTGAAGCTTCAACTGAAAGTATAGGGTCTTGTCCCATTAAAATAAGAAGCTTGTCCATGAAAAGCCACAGGATACTGATTGGTATGCAGACAAGAAGTAAAGATATTACTGCACTATAAGTATAAGTACCGACTTTCTGCCATTGTTGTGCCCCGTATGCTTGCCCACACAGTGTCTCCAAACCACCAACCAACCCTGACTAACATATTTGCAGAATTCAACCAGTCAAACAACATAAGAATTTACTACAACATTTCATGACCAATAAAATTACTTAGTAATATGCGTTGAAGATAAAATGATAGAAGATCGTTTAAGAAGGTTTGGTCATATTCTATGCCAACCTTCAAATGCACCCGTCTATAGGTGTGAAACTTCGGTGAATGGAGGTGCTAAAAGGGACAAGGCAAGACTTGAAATCACATGAGAGAAATTTGTCTTGAGAGATATACAGGCAAACTTAGTGAAAAATAGGTCACAATAAAGAAAATATCTATATAAGTGATACTACTAATTAGTTGGGAATACATGTTACTCATGTTAATACATTTAGGTCTTATGTTTTCCAGGAGCCAGTGAGGTCGCCACATGTATTCTGACACCCCTTCGCGGAAAAATTATATTGTGTAGCTAGAAAAATAAATTTGTATATATACTACATATTGACACCGTTTGGCTAATTTGTGTGTTGACTTCTTTATATTTTGACCTTTCCCTTAGTGAAAATCCTAGCTCCGCTACGGCCGAAAGCCTTTTAATCCTGTCAGAGATTCAGTAGAAAACATATAAAACTTCAGATACTTTTTATTTTTATTTTTATTTTGTATAATATTGGTCTGAAATGAGTTCAAATGGAGCAACATGAGGATTCATAAAGGTGATCCAACTTGCTTCTTATCGAGGCTTAATTGTTGAAACAGGACAAATAGTCTAGAAATCAGTTTGATAAATCAAGAAACAGAACAACTTATTGTAACTGGTGAGCCAAGAGATTTGACAATCACAATGAAGTGAACTTACAAGAAGAGAGAAACCGGTAACATTGGTTATAGAAGTAGCAATAGCAACACTTGACAGGGAAATCTGGTCAAGATGTCCCACCATCATCACCGATACAACTTGCAATAGATACTGGAATACAGAAACTGCCACCATTGGCGCTGCAATACTAGTCAACTTCTTCAGTTCTTCATAATAAGTATCCCATTCCCTTGTTATTACCCATCTGCTGTTCTCTCCATTTTCCAGCAACTGCTCTTCCATGGATTCAGCCTTGTTGCTACAGATATATGCTGCAGCTGTGATTTCAATTGGACTGTAAATACCAACTTATAAATTCTACGTGTTAGTTGCTTCCAAGTCATCTATCCACAGTCCCTTTCATTTTCTTCAACATTTACAGCAGGCCCTACATTTACTGTACATATAATAGTTTACTGCATTTAGTCAAACCATCAATTAATGCTCCAGAAGCATGAAATTACATATTTAATTCAAGTATGCTATTTGATGACTCAGTCGTGCTTAAAAAAAACGTTTCTGTTAACAGGGACTTTTCAAGTCGTCCATAGTTTAAGAAGATCAAATCACGTCCTAGATTTTCAATGTTTAATAATAGTACAGTATGTGTTTGGCAAAACATAGGAAAGAAATACAATAAGATAGCTCTCTGTATATGAGGGGCTTGCAGGGTAGCAGGAAGTTTCACCTGAAAATTTTACTTTTTCTGTGCTAGTCTCGAATTTTTTTATGCAAGTATGTTTAAAGGGATGGCAATTGGGGAGGGGTGGGGCACGGCAACCTTTGACCTACTAAGATTTTGATCCGTCCTGCCCTGCTCCATTTAGCGTTGTTCCAATATTTTGCCCTACCCTGCCTTATTAAGCCCTGCCCCGCCCCGCCCCGTCCCGCCCCGTTTAGATTCATTTTTCTTTTTTAATTTTTTTTTCATTTCCTAATGAATACTTTGTCTTACCCATTTCCCAGAAAAGTCTACTATCATTTAAAGGTATTATTCCAAATTTGCGCCTGTGACATACTCTAGCTACTTCAATATCAATTTATGAGAGAAAAGAAGACATGAACAATAAAGTAAGCAAGAAGCTGACCTACAACCAACCTGCCCCATTAAAAATTTTCAAAAATGTAATTTTGCCCTGCCCCGCCCCATTTACATATTCCCCTGCCCTGCCCCAATTGCCATTCCTATGTTTAAATAATGATATCGTTTTCTCCGCACTTGAGCCTTATAATGGTGCAAGTTGTTTTGGACAGAACGACCCTAGTCACTTTGTCTAGTTGTTTGGACAGAACTCAGGAGTCATGATCTCTTGGTCGAGAAATTTTACTTTGTGTGAGACTTATCCAACTTGTATGAGCAAACGCACATTCAGAATTTAAGTGGGGGCACCATGGCTTTTGGATATGCAAATGCAACATATAAATTATGTTAACATATCAACAAATACAAATTTGATTTTGTCGAATATCATTAATTTGATACTAATATTAAAAAAAGATACCATCAACTCATACTTGAACTCGACGCATTAATATGTAAACTTTGCAAAAAAAAATTAAACTGTAATATGTAAATTCTTATATAGAATGTCCCGCTAATCTGATTTGTAACATTCCTCAAACTTATAAAGGTTTCAAGACATGCTTGATAGTTTTTAGGAGACCGCAAACTGTAAAGAGACCTGGTCCTTTACCAATTCCCTCAAAGTTATCGATAGAGACTGTAAGTAAACGAGGCACGGGATTTTACGCGGAAAAATCCCAACTCAAGGGGACAAAAACCACGACCTACACTGGTAGGATTTCAACTTTACTAACTTGTAATCTCAACTATTACAAGCCACTTTGTCACTCACTAGTTACAAAGACTTTAACTTATGACTACACTAGTCACAACACAAACACTGATGGTTTATGGTTTTAGGATTCCTAAAACAAAGCTTCTAAGAAAGCGAGTAGGATACAATGGAAAGCAAAATACAAGATTACAGCTCAAATAAGAACACCTAACAACACGTAGTGAAACTGGTCCGTCTTAGTGGAGTTGCCTTCTTGTTCTTGAGACACTTGAGTCTTCAATGCAAGAGCAACACTTCAATTCTTGAGAGAATATTTAGTAAATGCTCAAGTGAATATCTTGTTTGTCTCAAACAAGATATTATATCCCTAGGACATCCCAAGATGGATGCCCATGCTTAGTTGGTACACTCTTCAACCAATGGGAAGTGACTGTTGCACTGCAGCGTGTACAGTTGCAGGCAATTATTTTTCTGTCACAGCTTTCCAGTGGTAGAGTTGACATGTACTTCCGTCAGTGAAAACGTTAAGGGATCAGGTCCCTAAACTGTTTCCTATGAGTTCAAATGTAGACTGGACAAATTCTAGAGTTCATGCTGACTGGTTGTGCTGGTTAAGCATCATGTCCTTTATCTCGTTCTTTACATAAAAGTTTGTTAGATCATCAAAACAGAATACTAACCCATCAATTTCCCCCTTTTCGATGATGGCAAATATTTATAATTGATGAACAGTTATATAGTCTAGCTTAACTAGATACAAGACCAGGACCCCATATTGTTCCCCACGTTTGTGTGTTTCCCCCTTAAACCCTACCATCAATTATTCTTAATTGTCTTCCCCCTTTTGGCATCATAAAAGGCACAATTAGACATAAAGCATAAAAAAGTCTAACAAATCTAACTCATGCCCCATGTGTGCACACAACATGATAGAAAACAGAAGGAAAAGGCAAGTAGGTATTATGCAGAACATTAAAAAGCTTATTCAATCAGACCAAAAAAGTTGTTAAATATAGAGAAGTCTTTGCTTGGGACAACAAAGACTTAATTTGGAATTTTTGAAACGAGAGCAGCTAGGTGGGATCCAATTACCAAACACAAAAAAAACAAAAGAAGTACAACCAACCACAAACATCATCAAAAACAAACAAAGACTGGACATTGACGGAATCCTAGGGGGCACTAGAAGAGGAAGGCTTGGAGGAGGAAGCAGCGAGAATATTGAGAACCAAACCCATGCGGGCATTTGCAGACATTTGTTCCTCCAGAAGTTTCTCCCGCAGGTTCTCAACCTGCTGCCTAAGCTCAGTTTTCTCTTTGGTCAAGCGAGCAACATCCTCATTTGAAGGAGCAGCAACACCAGGTCCCCCATAAGCTTGACTCAACTTAGTCTCCAATATAGCAATCTGAGCCTTCAACTTCCTGATCACCTCATTTGCAGCATTCAGCGCATTGATCAATTGGGATATTGTTGAAGTGCTACCCCCAGCTTTCTCAAAACATTCATATTCTTCTAAGGTCATCTTAGAGAAGGTCTGCTTGCGGGTCCCTACTCGGGGGGTTTCAACAGGAACTTTGTAGAACTCAAATACCCGAGTAAGTAGGAAACCATACGGGAGACCATGATTACCATCCTTGACATTCACTACTTTCCACATGTGTTCAATCATAATAGCATGCAAGTTGATAGGAGTGAATGAGTCAAGGGACTCCAGCAATGTCAAATCATCCTTGGAGGCAATCGATCGTCTTTCAGCATGGGGGAGGAGTACCTTATTAACCAGTTCGAACAGAGGCTGGTAAACTGGGAGCATAGCCTTCTTGTGGACCCGTTCCCCCTGCTGAATTGTACCCGCCTTGACAATGGCTCGCCGAAAGTTTCTCTCACAAGAAGTAGCATCAGTTTTCACCGTAGACATTCCCCTAGATGTAACTTGAATAATTGTTCCCAAAGCAGCGTCATAAAAAACAATGTCAACACCCTTCACAAGAACACAAATATGATCCCCAACAGTTGTGAATATGGATGCATAAAATTCTTTCACAACATCCTCATACACTTTGGGCACACTCACATTGAAGAGATGGTCCCATTTCTGAAACTCAACCATGGCTACAATTTGGTTCATTCCAGCCATCTCACAAATCTCTGGGTCAAACATCCGACCCCATAACACCCTCTAACGCCTCACATTCTCTTTCCACTGTCACTTGGTATTGTTTTCATTGAATTTGGTCCCCCAATAGCTTCCGTTTCCCTTTTTCTTTTTCCTGACTTTTTCACAGACTTTCCCTTTGAACATTCTACAACCACGGATTCTTTGACACTAGCTTCACCCACTTCAGCTCACTTGAGCTTTCCACTGCTTTTCACAGGCGACATACGTTATTCCCTGTGCCCTTCATCCACAACTCCAACCATATACTTCTTAGAGTGAGATTTTCTTGTTACCAAGGAACTTGGTTCCTCTTCTGCATCCTCTTCTAACTCAACCACAGGAATATAGTCATCCACCACCACTTTCCCTTCCTTCATCAGTCTCTTCTTCTTCTTTTTACCGCTTTTCTTGCTCTTTTCCAGAGCAGAGTCAAAGGCCTCCTTCTTTTGCAACCGTGTAGATGGTCGCTTGGCAGATGATTCAGGAGTGATCACTTTTTGGCGAAGCTTAAAGCGAGCACTCAAGACCATCTCATCCTCATCATCCTCGTTGAAAGGCTCAGAAGGGGGAGGAATGGACTCTAGATGAGGCGTATAGAAGATAGTTTCCTGGTTGGTTTCTGTGAGAGGAGAACCAGGTTCTTCACCAGACTGCTCTTTGACAGACTCATAAACAGGGGAGTCAAACAAGACCATGGTCCCCGTATCTCCTAGGAATGGAGGTTCTTCCCCTTGAGGCTCAGGAAGGGAAGAAGCTCCTTCAGAGGGAAGACTCTCAGAAGCAATGGCCATACTGTTCTCAGCCGCTTCTCTTTCAGGAGACTCCATGGGGGCCGTAGAGTCAAGGATAGAGGAGTTGAGATACTGGTAAGGGTCATCCTCAGAGGCTTCAGAGGCCTGAGGGAGGTAATTTGCTAGGGCTTCTTTGGGTCGTTCATATAAGGGAGAACCAGTAGGTTTTGGAGAAGGAGAAACATCAGTGGGTAGTGAAGAGGAATCAGGTGCGGGGATGATGACGTCTGGGATAGAAAAAGACTGAACCTCTGCTGGAACGGGGTTGGAGTCAGTGGTAGGAGAGAGAGAGTGTGTGATTTCTCGCTTTCCATTGTTGGGAGATAGAAACTTACAGTGTAGAAGGGAGTATGATTTTCAGAGAGTATATGAAAATATGATATTGAGAGGTTAGAGAAAAAGGAGCTTTATAACGAGAAGGTGTAATAATGAGGGGGAAGAGGAACGGGTTCAAAAGAGAATGATGGTAGGTGTTTTGGGAAGATAAAACGTACAGAAGGAGTTAAAGGATTTGAGAGATGGACGTGATAGACACAGACACTGAAAAGTCGGAGGATGTGACAACAGTAATTAATTTGTTACTTTTTGAGAGAGGCATAGAAAACACATAAGTACTAACCTATGGTACAGGAACCGGGTCCCGTACCTTTTTCTTGAAAATGTTTTTCAACTTTCTTTTGTTCTACAGAGTCGTACCTTTAGTTTCTGTAATCATCATGCGTGTATACCTGCAACGGTATTAATGTGAGTTAGGCTTAGTCAAAAAACACTCTAGCTAACTGTACCTGAGAGTGACTCTCATCACCAATGCGAGGGAACCGGGTCCTCAATTAGGTCTCATCAACCCTAGTGCCATCTTGTTTTTCTCAAAGTGTTCCATGCCCAGTGCCTTGGTGAAGATGTCTGCAATCTGATCTTGAGTGCAGCAACACTTCATGCAGATATGCCCCTTTTCAACATTGTCTCTGAGGAAATGATGTCTCACATCAATATGCTTGGTTCTCTTTTGTTAAACCGGGTTCTTTTCCATGTTGAGGGCGCTGGTGTTATCACATAGGAGTGGCACACTGTCAATGTATACCCCAAAATCTTCCAATTGTTGTTTGATCCACAGCAGTTGAGCACAACAAGATGTAGCTGTAACATATTCTGCTTCAGCTGTAGAGAGAACCACTGCATTTTGCTTCCTTGTCTCCCATAAAATTAGGCAAGATCCAAGTAAATGAGCCATTCCGGAAGTGTTTTTCCTGTCCACTTGATAACCTACATAATCAACGTCAGTATAACCAACAAGATTGAAATTGTCACCTGAAGGATAGTATAGATACATGTCCTGTGTGCCCTTGAGATAGCGTAGGATTCTTTTGGAAGCCTTTAGGTGAGACTCCTTAGGATTGGATTGACATCTTGCACATAACCCCACACTAAACACAATATCTGGCCTGCTTGCAGTGAGGAAGAGTAGAGAGCCAATGATTCCCCTGTTGTAGCCCCAAATATGATGTCATCCACATACACCTGAACAATGAGCAGGTTCCTTCCCCGTTTCTTCAGGAACAGTGTGTTGTCAATCTTTCCTCGAGTGAACCCATTGTCCAGCAGAAACTTTGATAGTCTCTCATACCAAGCTCTGGGAGCTTGCTTCAAGCCATACAGAGCCTTGTCTAATTAGAAAACATGCTCTGGATGTACATGACTTTCGAAACCCGGTGGTTGCTTAACATACACTTCTTCCTTGAGAAAGCCATTCAAAAAGGCACTCTTCACATCCATTTGGAACAAGGTAAATTCCAAATGATATGCCAAAGCAATAATAATCTGGATGGCTTCCATATGAGCAACAGGAGAAAACGTATTATCATAATCAATCCCTTCTTCCTGATTGTATCCTTGAACAACAAGCCTTGCCTTGTTCCTTATGGTGTTTCCATTTTTATCCAACTTATTCCTGAACACCCATCTGGTTCCTATGATGGTTCTATCTGAGGGTCGAGGTACCAGGTGCCAAACCTTGTTTCTCTCAAACTGGTGTTGCTCCTCTTGCATAGCAACAATCCAGTCTGCATCCTTCAGAGCTTCCTTGATATTTTTTGGTTCTATTTGGGATAGGAAGGCTGAAAAGGCTAGGGAGTTTCTGGTTTTGGATCTGGTTTGAACTCCGGAATATCAAGGGTATGAGAGATTTTGTGTTTCCAATTTGGGACTTGGATTTGGTTAGTGGAGGAACTTGGTACATCAGAAGGATTTCCCTGCATTCCTTGTTTCGCAACCTATGGAGTGCCTTGCACAACATCTCCAACTCTTTCTCCAGCTTCAGTAGTAGTAATTGGGGTACCAGGTTCCTCATGTGTATTTGAGGAGGTGGTTGCACTGCCTTCACTTATTTCCCTCATCTGACTCATCATGTCAGCTTTGCCATTTGAGACATCCGATATTTCTCCAGGAACCAAAAGTGGTTCATTGTCTTGATCATCACTGTTTCCTTCATTATTTTGGGAAGGTGTCTCATTGAATAGCACATGAACACTTTCTTCTACACATTGGGTTGTCTTGTTGTACACTTTGCAGGCTTTCCTTTGAGAGGAATATCCCAAAAACACTTTTTTCATCAAATTTTCCAAGTTGATCCTTCCCATTGTTAAGGACATAACATTTGCATCCAAAGGCTCTTAGATGAGTTATCTTTGGCTTTCTTCCATTGAGAAGCTCATAGGGGGTTTTGTTTAGGAGGGACCTGATCATGCACATGTTCACCAAATAGCACGCAGTGTTGATTGCCTTAGCCCAGAAATTTTTTGCAATCCCACTGTCAATAAGCATTGTTCGTGCTATGTATTCCAGAGTTCTATTTTTCCCTCCGACCACACCATATTGCTGAGGAGTCCTTGGAGCTGAGAAATTGTGAGTGATTCCATTCTCATTGCAAAATTCATCAAATTTTGCATTATCAAATTTTGTTCCATGATCAAATCTGATGCAAGCTACTTTCAACTCCATCTTCACTTGGATTTTCTTAACAAATGCCACAAATACTTCAAAAGTCTCATCTTTTTCTCTAAGAAACAAAGTCCAAGTGAATCTTGAATAGTCATCTACAATCACGAAAATGTACTTCTTTCCACCCTTGCTTGGAATCCTCATTGGACCACACAGATCCAAATGAAGAAGTTCAAGAGGTTTTGATGTGCTAACATCCTTCTTTGGCGTAAAGAATGATTTCACATGTTTTCCTCTGGCACATGCATCACATACTCTTTGTTCCTTGAACTTTGAGTTGGGCAGACCGCGAACCTGGTCCTTCTGTATTAGTTTATTCAATAGAGAGAAGCTTGCATGACCCAATCTTCTATGCCACAGTTCTACATCATCATCAACTGCCTTTAAGCAGTTTACCTCACTAACTTCCAACGATTCAAAGTCAGCAACATAGATGTTCTTGTGCTGCTTGGCTATCAACACTACTTCACCAGTTACTAGGCTAGTAACTGTACATACTTTGGATAAGAATTCAACTTTGTTTCCTTAATCACAGATTTGTGAAACACTCAAGAGACTATACTTCAAACCGTCTACATAGTACTTGTTTTCAATTGAGTGTTCAAGTGATCTTCCAACCCTTCCAACACCGAGAATGTACCCCTTTTTTCCATTGCCAAAGGATACATCTCCTCCTTGCAGGGCTTTCAGTGAGAGAAAATCCATGGTGTTCCCAGTCATGTGCTTTGAGCATCCACTGTCCATGATCCATTGCAGTCATGTTCCTCTCACTGGTCCCTACACATAGAAGTTAAGGGTTAGATTTAGGAACCCAAACAAGTTTGGGTCCCTTGTAGTTAGTAAAAGGATGAATAAGAGCTCTTCTAGTCCAAGCAGGCAAGAATCTATTTTTCTTCGAGGGACTTGGTCCCCCTGGTGGAGTCACTTTGTCAGCAAACACTTTGTTTTTCTGAACAGACTGAACTCTGACAGGGAAACTTTCTTTAAAGTACCCATTGTTCCCACAGTGGGTACAGAGCCAGTTATCTGGGATAGTGACATACTTGTTGTGAGGGTTGTAAGGAATTTTCTCCTTTTGGAACCCGATCCCTTGCCTGTTTCCACTATTGTTAAAGTACATGACAGTGACAACATCTGTGGACCAGGTCCATTACAGTGATTTATCAAGGTCCATTTTTAGTTTAACCATTTCAGTTTGAAGTTGCCTGTTTTTCTCAAGCTCACAACACATGCTTGTTTTGACATCAGTTAGTTCCTTTTCAAGCTTAATGTACTTCTCAGTAGCTACCTCATTCCCTTTCTCTACGCTCACTTCCCTATGTTCTAATTTAAATTCCTCAATTGTTTCCTCTAGGTATGTGATTACCACCAAAAGATCATCTCTTTCTTGTTCAACAACATTGATTTTCTCAGCTAAAGTATTCTTCTCAGTGCTCAGGTTCTCCATTGTTCCCTTCAGGTCTACTACCACTACAGTT
This sequence comes from Nicotiana undulata, assembly GCA_005239495.1. Lineage (NCBI taxonomy): Eukaryota > Viridiplantae > Streptophyta > Magnoliopsida > Solanales > Solanaceae > Nicotiana > Nicotiana undulata. The sequence goes on from ML275690.1 coordinate 18,835, forward strand.
AGATCATCTCTCTCATCTTCTACACTATTGGTCTTTTCAGCTAGTGCTTCCTTTTCTTTCTCAAAATTACTTATGGTCTCTTTTAAGTCCACAACTACCACCATCAAGTCATCTCTCTCATTTTCTACACTGTTTAGTCTACATGTTAGAGATTCTTTTTCTTTTTCAAGCTTACTTATGGTTTCTTTCAAATCTATCACACAAACAACTAGATCATCTGTAGACTGTTCAGTTTCTCCTAACTCTATGGTAAAAGAATCTTTATCATCAACTAGGTTGTAGTAAGCATCAATAAGAACATTTGCTAATGACATTAACTTTTTTGAGGAGTAGGATTTCAGATTTCTCTGAACATCCCTGAAATTTACCTCATCATTTTCACCTCTTCATCATCATCGGACTGAGCCATTAGCACGAACGGTGAATCATACTCCTTGGCCTCGTTCTCTACTGCCATCATTGAACTGTTACATCCTTCTGGTTCCTCTTCTGATTCACTAGAGGAATATCACAAGGCAGCAAGAGCTTGCTTCACAACATTATCAGCATCACTCTTCTGGCTGAATCATTTGTCGGGAACCTGGTTCCTCTTGGTTGTCTTGTTAGCGTTGTGCTTGTAGGGATCCTGCTTCAGTAGTGGAAAGTCCTTGATGAAGTGCCCAGGCTTTCCACACTTGTGGCAAAGATCATAGTTTCTTGATTTGCTTGAACTACCTCTTCTTGGTATACCACCATTCCTTCGAACCATCTTTTGAAATCTCTTAGTAAGATAGGCCATGTCACCATCTTCCTCACTTGAGTCATTGTCTTCAGCTTTTAGAACCAGGTTCTTTTCCCTTTTTGGTTCTCTTCTCTCACTATCTTTTTTCTTCTTCAACTCGTATGTCTTCAAATTCCCAATCAACTCATCCATTGTTAGAGTTTGTAGGTCTTTTGCTTTAGTAATATCATTCACTTTACTTTCCCAAGAACCAGGTAAGACACTCAGAATCTTCCGTACCAGCTTGTTCCTGGGAATTATTTTACCTAGAGAATGAAGCTCATTTATGATGGATGTGAATCTAGTATGCATGTCTTGTATAGACTCATCATCCTTCATTCGGAACATTTCATACTCAGTTGTGAGCATGTCAATCTTGGACTACTTGACCTAAGTTGTTCCTTCGTGAGCAGTTTGCAAAGCTTCCCATATCTCTTTTGTTGATTGGCAGGCTGAGATTCTATTATACTCATCAAGTCTTATACCGCATACCAAGACTTTCTTGGCACGGAAGTTCTTCTCCACAACCTTCCTATCAACGTCACTGTATTCTTTCCTTGTCTTAGGCACCAATAACCCAACTTCTACAACCTTCTTCATAGGAACATGTGGACTGTCACAAATGACATCCCACAGTTCAGAATCTTCAACCATTATAAAGTCATGCATACGAGTTTTCCACCACCCGTAATATTGACCATTGAATCTAGGAGGTCGATATGTTGATTGTCCTTCTTCAAAGATGGGTGGAGCAACCATTAGAGATCCTTTCTAGGTGTTAACCTTTTAGAAAGAACCTGCTCTGATACCAGTTAATAGTTTCTAGGAGGCTACAAACTGTAAAGAGACCTGGTCCTTTACCAATTCCCTCAAAGTTATCGATAGAGACAGTAAGTAAAAGAGGCACGGGATTTTTACGTGGAAAAATCCCAACTCAAAAGGACAAAAACCACGACCTACATTGGTAGGATTTCAACTTTACTAACTTGCAATCTCAACTATTACAAGCCACTTTGTAATGACTCTCTTACAAAGACTTTAACACACTAACTTATAATACTCATTACAAGCCACTTTATCACTCACTAGTTACAAAGACTTTAACTTATTACTACAATAGTCACAACACAAACACTGATGGTTTATGGTTTTAGGATTCCTATAACAAAGCTTCTAAGAAAGCAAGTAGGACACAATGGAAAGCAAAATACAATATTACAACTCAAATAAGAACACCTAACAACACGTAGTGAAACTGGTCCGTCTTAGTGGAGTTTCCTTCTTGTTCTTGAGACACTTGAGTCTTCAATGCAATAGCAACACTTCAATGCTTGAGAGAATATTTAGTAAATGCTCAAGTGAATATCTTGTTTGTCTCAAACAAGATATTATATCCCTAGGACATCCCAAGATGGATGCCCATGCTTAGTTGGTACACTCTTCAACCAATGGGAAGTGACTGTTGCACTGTAGCGTGTACAGTTGCAGGCAGACATTTTTCTGTCACAGATTTCCAGTGGTAGAGTTGACCTGTACTTCCGTCAGTGAAAACGTTAAGGGTTTAGGTCCCTAAACTGTTTCCTATGAGTTCAAATGTACACTGCACAAATTCTTGAGTTCATGCTGACTGGTTGTGCTGGTTAAGCATCATGTCCTTTATCTGGTTCTTTACATAAAAGTATGTTAGATCATCAAAACAGAATACTAACCCATCAATTTCCCCCTTTTCGATGATGACAAACTTTTATAATTGATGAATAGTTATATAGTTTAGCTTAACCAGATACAAGACCAGGACCCCATATTGTTCCCCCTGTTTGTGTGCTTCCCCCTTAAACCCTACCATCAATTATTCTTAATTGTCTTCCCCCTTTTGGCATCATAAAAAGGCACAATTAGACATAAAGCATAAAAAAGTCTAACAAAGCTAACTCATGCCCCATGTGTGCGCACAACATGATAGAAAACAGAAGGAAAAGGCAAGTAGGCATTATGCAGAACATTAAAAAGCTTATTCAATCAGACCAAAAAAGTTGTTAAATATAGAGAAGTCTTTGCTTGGGACAACAAAGACTTAATTTGGAATTTTTGAAACGAGAGCAGCTAGGTGGGATCCAATTACCAAACACAAAAAAGAAAAAGAAAAAAAAGAAGTACATCCAACCACAAACATCATCAAAAACAGACAAAGACTGGACATTGAGGGAATCCTAGGGGGCACTAGAAGAGGAAGGCTTGGAGGAGGAGGCAGCGAGAATATTGAGAACCAAACCCATGCGGGCATTTGCAGACATTTGTTCCTCCAGAAGTTTCTCCCGCAGGTTCTCAACCTGCTGCCTAAGCTCAGTTTTCTCTTTGGTCAAGCGAGCAACATCCTCATTTGAAGGAGCAGCAACACCATGTCCCCCATAAGCTTGATTCAACTTAGTCTCCAATATAGCAATCTGAGCCTTCAACTTCCTGATCACCTCATTTGCAGCATTCAGCGCATTGATCAATTGGGATATTGTTGAAGTGCTACCCCCAGCTTTCTCAAAACATTCACATTCTTCTAAGGTCGTCTTAGAGAAGGTCTGCTTGCGGGTCCCTACTCGGGGGTTTTCAACAGGCACTTTGTAGAACTCAAATACCCGAGTAAGTAGGAAACCATACGGGAGCTCATGATTACCATCCTTGACATTCACTACTTTCCTCATGTGCTCAATCATAATAGCAGGCAAGTTGATAGGAGTGAATGAGTCAAGGGCCTCTATCAATGTCAAATCATCCTTGGAGGCAATCGATCGTCTTTCAACACGGGGGAGGAGTACCTTATTGACCAGTTCTAATAGAAGCTGGTAAACAGGGAGCATAGCCTTTTTGTGGACCCGTTCCCCCTGCTGAATTGTTCTCACCTTGACAATGGCTCGCCGAAAGTTTCTCTCACAAGCAGTAGCATCAGTTTTCACCGTAGACATTAACCTAGATGGAAATTGAATAACTGTTCCCAGAGCATCGTTGTCAAAAACAATGTCAACACCCTTCACCAGAACACAAATATGATCCCCAGCAGTTGTGAATAGGGATGCATAAAATTCTTTTGACGCATCCTCATACACTTTGGGCACACTCACATTGAAGAGATGGTCCCACTTCTGAAACTCAACCATGGATACAATTTGGTTCATTCCATCCATCTCACAAATCTCTGGGTCAAACATCCGGCCCCATAACACCCTCTAACGCCGCACATTCTCTTTCCACTGTCACTTGGTATTGTTTTATTGAACCTGGTCCCCCAATAGCTTCCATTTCCCTTTTTCTTTTTCCTGACTTTTTCACAAACTTTCCCTTTGAACATTCTACAACCACGGACTCTTTGACACTAGCTTCACCCACTTCAGCTCGCTTGAGCTTTCCACTGCTTTTAACAGGCGACATACGTTGTTCCCTCTGCTCTTCATTCACAACTCCAACCAGAGACTTCTTAGAGTGAGATTTTCTTGTTACCAAGGAACTTGGTTCCTCTTCTGCATCTTCTTCTAACTCAACCACAGGAATAGCGTCATCCACCACCACTTTCACTTCCTTTATCAGTCTCTTCTTCTTCTTCTTCTTCTTCTTTTTACCGCTTTTCTTGCTCTTTTCCAGAGCAGAGTCAAAGGCCTCCCTCTTTTGCAACCGTGTAGATGGTCTCTTGGCAGATGATTCAGGAGTGATCACTTTCTGGCGAAGCTTAAAACGAGCACTCAAGAACATCGCATCCTCATCATGCTCGTTGACGGGCTCGGAAGGGGGAGGAATGGACTCTAGAGGAGGGGTATAGAAGATAGGTTCCTGGTTGGTTTCTGTGAGAGGAGAACCAGGTTCCTCACAAGACTTCTCTTTGGCTGACTCATGAACAGAGGAGTCAAACAAGACCATGGTCCCCTCATCTCCTAGGAATGGAGGTTCTTCCCCTTGAGGCTCAGGAAGGGAAGAAGCTCCTTCAGAGGGAAGACTCTCAGAAGCAACAGACATAATGTTCTCAACCGCTTCTCTTTCAGGAGACTCCATGGGGGCCGTAGAGTCAAGAATAGAGGAGTTGAGATACTGGTAAGGGTCATCCTCAGAGGCTTCAGAGGCTTGAGGGAGGTCATTTGCTAGGGATTCTTTGGGTCATTCAGATGAGGGAGAACCATTAGGTTTTGGAGAAGGAGAAACATCAGTGGGTAGTGAAGAGGAATCAAGTGCGGGGATGATGACGTCTAGGATAGAAGAAGACTGAACCTCTGTTGGAACGGGGTTGGAGTCAGTGGTAGGAGAGAGAGAGTGTGTGAGTTCTCGCTTGCCATTGTTGGGAGATAGAAACTTACAGTGTAGAAGGGAGTATGATTTTCAGAGAGTATATGAAAATATGATATTGAGCGGTTAGAGAGAAAGGAGCTTTATAAAGATAAGGTGTAATAATGAGGGGGAAGAGGAACGAGTTCAAAAGAGAATGACGGTAGGTGTTTTGGGAAGATAAAACGTGCAGAAGGAGCTAAAGGATTTGAGAGATGGACGTGATAGACACAGACACTGAAAAGTCGGAGGATGTGGAAACAGTAATTAATTTGTTACTTTTTGAGAGAGGCAAATAAAACACATAACTACTAACATGTGGTAGAGGAACCGGGTCCCGTACCTATTTCTTGAAAATGTTTTTCAGCTTTCTTTCGTTCTACATAGCCGTACCTTTATTTTCTGTAATCATCATGCGTGTCTACCTGAAACGGTATTAATGTGAGTTAGGATTAGTAAAAAAAACTCTAGCTAAATGTACCTAAGTGTGACTCTCATAACCAATGTGAGGGAACTGGGTCCTCAATTAGGTATCATCAACCTTAGTGCCATCCTGTTTTTCTCAAAGTGTTACCTGCCTAGTGCCTTGGTGAAGATGTCTGCAATCTGATCTTCAGTGCAGTAAAACTTCATGTAGACTTTATGCCCCTTTTCAATATTGTCTTTGAGGAAATGATGTCTCACATCAATATGCTTGGTTCTCTTTTGTTGAACCGGGTTCTTTGTCATGTTGAGGGTGCTGGTGTTATCACATAGGAGTGGCACACTGTTAATGTATACCCCAATATCTTCTGATTGTTGTTTGATCCACAGCAACTGAGCACAACAAGATGCAACTACAATATATTCTGCTTCAACTGTGGAGAGAACCACTGAGTTTTGCTTCCTTGTCCCCCATGAAATTAGGAAAACGACCTTGGATTTGAATTTTTTTTGTTCGATTAGCTACGTTAAGTGATTTTAGACTTAGGAGTGCGTCCATAATGTGATTTGGAGGCCCGTAGTAGAATTAGGCTTGAAATGGCGAAAGTTGGAATTTTGGAAAGTTTGACCGAGTGTGGACTTTTTGATATAGGGGTCGGATTGGATTTCCGGAAGTTGGAGTAGGTTTGTGGTGTCATTTTGTGACTTGTGTGCAAAATTTGAGGTCAATCAGACATGGTTTGATAGGCTTCGGCGTCGTTTGCGAAATTTGGAAATTTCAAAGTTCATAAGGTTTGAATCAATGTGTAATCCGTGTTTTTGATGTTGTTTGAGGTGATTTGAGGGTTCAACTAAGTTCGTTTCGTGATTTAGGGCTTGTTGGTATGTTTGGTTGAGGTCCTAGGGGCCTCGAGTTGATTTCAGGTGATTAACGGACTTGGTTTTGAGTTGGTGAGACAGCTGAAGTGTTGCTGCTACTGGTTTAATCACACCTGTGGAGTGGGCACCGCAGGTGTGAGCCCGCCAAAATGGGGCAAGAGCCGCTGAAGCGTCCGAGGGAGAGTTGAGCAGAGGACGCAGGTGCGAAGATTTTCCCGCACCTGCGATATGCGCAAATGCGGTCCAGTGCTCGCTGAAGCGGAATCAACTGGTTAAGTGGATTTCCGCAGAAGCGGTTCCACATATGCGAATGAGTGGCCACATGTGGGCAAGGCCTGGGCAGAATGTTTAAAAGCAAGGGTTCGCGATTTTAGTCTCATTTCAACATATTGAACTCTGAGGCGATTTTGGAGAGGATTTTCGAGGGGATTATTGAGGTAAGCTTCTACACACAAAAATATTGTTGCACAATTGGAACTTACATTGTTGCTTGAAAGGAGAAATTGAGGTGAGTCGATATAACCTTTCACTAAAGTGGTTCTACACACAAAACACATGCTCACATAGTGTTCGATAAACTATTTTAAAGAGTCAACATGTGCTTAATTGGAACAAGTGAGTACAAGTTGACTACGTATATTCTAGTTAAAACTTATATATTTTACTCGAGAGAACCATGAAGCGAGTGGCACCTCGTGGATTGCGCCTATTCGATCAGGTTGGGATCGAACCCCTATCGATCACACGATGTCTAAGACAGAAATAAGTCAGGATAGTTGGAACTCTCGAAGCATAAAGTGAAGTATTTCTTTGATAAGAACGAACAAAGAAAAGAATTTCTTTAGAATATTCAAAACTATTGCCATATTTTAGAATTGTTCTTAGAAGCTTTATGTTTCCATGCATTTAGAATCTTTGCTTGTAGTGTATATTTTATTAAGTCTCATTCTCTGCTTTGGGGGGGGGGGGTGCTCGTTGAGACTCACTGAGTACAATGGATGGTACCGACGTTCTCTTTTGGGGACGTCCGTTGATCTGCGGTACAACGTAGGAACCGATTTTGCAGGCGAGCAGGCTACATGTTAGGACTTCCCTCTCTTCCATTTCTATTGGCGAGCTCCGTTTTTTTCGTGGAATATTCCTTTGAGTTATCTTTATTTAGTCATTTCTTTGTTTACTTGGAGAACTAGCCAAAAAATATCATGTTCTGAGCAGTGCGTCAGTTTATCAGTAGAGGCTTCATAGACACAGTCAGCGGGTTAAGATTCAGATGTTTTGATAATAACTTAGTAGTATTACAGTAGTTACTACGAATAAAGTTTTGGAGTAGGTTATTTTAGATATTCAAATTAATTAAAAGTATTTGGTTGAAGTATTGCCTAGTCACATATAAAGTTTGAAGTTATAATAGTTTTGATAATCACAGATGGTTCGCTCGGTCATTAGTGATCGAGTGCCGGTCACGGCTAGTTCTTTAAGTTACCTCTTTTAATTTTTATCTCAATAAATAGGAGATAAATCTTTCAAAGTAAGAAAAGGTTCTAAGCAGCGAGTGAGGAGGGATTGAAAAAGAATAAAATAAATTTACTATTATGTACTAGTAATAAACTAATTCATAAAAGATTAAAAAAATAAACTAATTGACTAATATTGGAGTAGTAAGTATCCTTGGATTTTAAACAAAATAACCACACACAAAAATAGAAAAATAACAAACGGTAAGTTGCTGCACTCCAACCCTGGTTAATGGGTAAGCAAAAGAAATTTCACAATTCGCCAATAGCAATTGCAGTTAGCAGTTCATCACGAAGTACCAAACTTAAATTGGATGATATCAGAGACTTGGTTCTAAGCGAAAATATTCGCAGAAGAGAATCAAGTGATTCCCTAGGATCTACTTTTAATGCCCAAAGCAAGGGGACAATCAACCAAAGAGGACAAAGTCATGGTCGTGACAGATCAAAGGCAAGAGGAAGAGGGCAATCCAAGAATCGCTAAGACTTTACTTGTTAAATTACGATAAAAAGGTCACTATAGTAGTCAGTGTAAGGAGCCAAAGAAGAAGAAGAACGATCAATACAAGGATGATAATTCAGCAAATGCAATTGTTGAACAAGTTAGTGATGCACTAATTTGTTGTGCAGATAGTCCAATCGAATCTTGGATTCTGGATTCAGGTGCATTTCTTCACTCTACCTCATGCAAAAAATTGTTGCATAATTGCATTGTTGGAAAATTCGGGAGGGTTTATCTAGCAGATGACGAACCTTTGGATATTGTCGGGAAAGGTGAAGTTCGTAAAAAGACTTCACAAACGGCGCTATGGAAATTGCAAAATGTCTGACATGTTCCTGACTGCAAGAAAAATTTGATATCTTGGGCAAGATTGATAGTGAAGGAGACACAACAGTATTCAGTAACGGATCATAGAGGATAACCAAAGAATATTTGATTGTGGCACGAGGCTTCAAGAAGGGAACACTGTATGCAATCGCAATACATAGAGATAGTATAGCAGCATTTGACCATGATCGTGACACAATTATGGCACCGAAGGCTCGGGCATATGAGTGAGAAGAGAATGAATATGTTGGAATCCAAAGAAAATTTACCAAACCTCAAGCATGTTAAATTAGGTTTGTGTGAAGAACACATTTACGGGTAAAAGAGAGTTAGTTTCCCAAAGGTGGTAAGGACGCCAACAAATTAGAACTAGTGCATATAGATGTGTGAGGACCAGCTCCTATAACTTCTCTAAGAGTCTCGTGCTATTATATCAAATTCATTGATGATTCCACAAGAAAGGTATAGGTTTATTTTATGAAAAATAAATATGACGCACTTGTTACCTTTAAAAGATGGAAAGCTGAAGTTGAAATCAGACAAGTGTAAAGTTAAAATGTTTGAAGAATGATAATGGAGGAGAGTAGGATAGTCAATAGTTCAAAAAATTCTACTCGAAGAATAGGATCAAAATAATCAAGACAGTTCCTGGAACATCGAAACAAAATAGCATAGCTGTGAGAATGAACAGAACCCTGAATGAACGAGCCAGAAGTTTGAGAATACATTATGGGTTGCCGAAGTATTTTTGGGCCAAGGCTGTTCACGCGACAACTTACCTCATAAATAGGGGACCTTGTGTACTGTTGAATTTTTAAATTCCTGAGGAGGTATGGACAAGAAAAGAGGTAACTCTCTCACATCTGAAAATCTTTGATTATGCTACTTATGTGTATGTAAACTTTAATGATAGAGATAAGCTTGATCCTAAAGCCAAGAAATATTTTTATTGGCTATGGTGATGATAATTTTGGTTATCGATTTTAGGATAATCAGAATAGAAATATCTTAAGACACGTGAATGTCATATTCAATGAAAATGTGATGTACAAGGGCAAGCTTGGAGTATAACCAACCAGCACCAGCAGACAAACATTCGAAACGGTTGAAATAGAAGAATATTTAGAAAATGAAGTGGCTATAGGGATTACAACTAATTATGAAATTGAAGATGAAGAAACAGAAGCCAAATTTGGATCAGAATCAGAACCAAAGATAGAATCAGATGCAGAACCAAATCTGGAGTCAGGACTTGAATCAAATTCGGGATCAGTTACTCCTGAACCTACATTAAGGAGATATAAAAGAGTCATGAATGCTCCACATAAGTTAAATCTATCTCTCCACTATTTACTTCTGACTGATACTAGAGAACCAGAGCATTTTGTGAAGCAATGCATGTGATAAACTTTGATAAATGGAAGCTAGCCATGAAAGAAGACATGAATTCTCTTCAAAATAATAAACATAGATACTTACAGAGTTACCTAAAGGAAAGAGGTCATTGCAGAACAAGTGGGTGTATAAGGTCAAGGAAGAGCATGACGGTAAGAAGAGATACAAAGTACGATTAGTAGTAAAAGGCTTTTCGCAGAAGTAAGGAATTAACTACACCGAGATCTTCTCTCCTGCAATCAAATTAACTACTATCAGATTGGTGCTAAGTATCATAGCCGCAAAAAATTTGTATTTGGAGCGGCTAGATGTTAAAATTGCTTTCTTGCATGGTGACCTTGAAGAAGAAATCTACATGAAGCAACCTGAAGGTTTTTAAGTTTCTGGTAAAGAAAACCTTGTGTGTAAGTTGATAAGAGCTTGTACGGTTTGAAACAAGCTCCCCCACAATGATACAAGAAATTTTATGGATTCATGCATAACAATGGTTTCACACTATGAGAGATGGACCATTGATATTATATCAAAAATCTTGATGAATCCTATATCATTTTACTATTGTACGTTGTTGATATGCTAATTGTAGGAACTAGCATAAATGCGATTAACAGGGTTAAGCAACAACTAGCAGAGGAGTTCGAAATGAAAGGCTTAGGACCAACAAAGTAAATTCTTGGGAAGAGGATTAGAAAAAATAGGTCTGAAGGAACCTTAAAGTTATCTCAAGAAAAGTACATATAGAAGGTACTAAGCAGATTCAATCCTCGTGATGCAAAGACCAGAAGCACTCCACTCGGAAAGACATCTTAATCTGTCGAAGGACCAATCACCAAAGACAGATGAAGAAAGGAAGTACATATCAAAGTTCCATATGCTTCAGCAGTTAGAAGTTTGATGTATGTTATGGTTTGTAATATACCTGACATAGCCCATGCAATTGGAGTTGTCAATAGAAACATATCAGATCCAGAAAAGAGCATTAGGACGGTGTAAAATGGATATTGCGATATCTCAAAGGCACCTCAGGTAAGACACTTTGTTTTAAAAGGAGCATTGTTATTGATAGGTTAAAAGTACCTTCGTTCTATGTTTTGATGATCTAACAAACTTATTGTCAATAACTAGATAAGGAACCTGATGCACTTTTGGTACACACTCGCAAGTGCATGAAAACAACCTGATTCAAGCTGAAGAGAGTTGTCAGAACTTCAGACAGAACTTCAGAAGCTAAAGAATCAATACAGGGAACAGATGATCTTGGGTTCCCCTGGTGATTTTATGAAGTCAACTCTTCACAGTTGGAAAGTGACTGACTGCACTGCACACGCAAATAATACACCGCAGTGCAATTGGGAAGGACCTTGTACCATTAAGTGCTTACATCATTCAAGTGATGTCATCAATGTTATATTAGCATTAATCCCATAACAAAACATCACTTGAACATTAGATAATTTACTCAAGCGCTCCAAATGATTGATTATCAAGAACAACAATTCTCCAGCGCATCAATAACAAAGTACACCCGTGCTACGGACCAATTCTCATATCAAGTTTTTTGTATGTCCTTAGTTGAGTTGTAACTTTTTAATAGTTATTCATTGTAATTCCTATTTAGCTTTTCTAGAAGCATTGATTAGGAAACTCTTGTAAATCATAAACTTCAGTGTTTGTGTCGTGGCTAGGGTTAGTCATGTGTTGGAGTCTTTGTAATAAGTGTATTACAAAGTCGCTTGTAATAGGTGTGTTACAAGTTAGTGAGGGATTAAGTATTTAATTACTAGGTTACATAGTTTGTAATCTAAAAGTTTCTCTTAGTGAATTTGAAATTCTACAAGTGTAGGTCGTGTTTTTTAATCCCATTGAGCCGAAAATTTTCCACGTAAAAGTTCTCAGTGTTATTTACATTCTGATGTGTGTGTATAATTTGTGAAAACTAATAGAGGACCTGATCTCTATATAGTTTGGTGGACCCTCATATTCTATAAATTGGTATCATAGCAGGTTCTTTCTATCAGGCTAACACCTAGAAAGGACCCTCATGGCTGCTCTACCAAACGTTGAAGAAAGTCAGTCTACTTACATGCCACCTAGGTTCAACGGTCAGTACTATGGGTGGTGGAAGACCAGGATGCACGACTTCATCATGGCTGAAGACTCTAAGTTGTGGGATGTCATATGTGACGGACCCTTTGTCCCTACTAATAAGGTTGGAGATCCAGCGGTAACAGTTCCCAAGACAAGAAAGGAGTTCAATGATGCTGATCGAAAATCCATAGAGAAGAATTTTTGTGCAAAGAAAATTCTTGTATGTGGAATAGGTTCTGATGAATACAACAGGATATCTGCTTGTCAATCTGCACAAGAAATATGGGAAGCCTTGTAGACGGCTCACGGGGGAACCACACAGGTGAAGCAATCCAAGATCGATATGCTTACCACTGAATATGAGCTCTTCAAAATGAAGGATGATGAATCCATTCAAGATATTCACACTCGATTCACCTCCATCATCAATGAGCTGCACTCTCTTGGTGAAATCATTCCTAGGAACAATCTCGTAATAAAGATCCTCAGCTTGCTATCCAACTCTTGGGAAAGTAAAGTAAACGCCATCACTGAGGAGAAGGATTTGCAGACGCTGACAATAGACGAGCTTGTTTAACATTTGAAGACTTATAAAATGGAGAAGGAGGAGGACAGTGAAAGAAGAGAAACAAAAAGGGAAAAGAACCTAGTTCTTAAGAAAAAAAGTAATGACTAAGTGGTGAACACAATGATATGGCATACCTGACAAGAAGATTTCAGAAAATGGTTCTCAGGAATGGAGGTATCCCAAAAAGGGACAGCTCTAGCAAGCTAAATAATTATGACCTCTGCCATAAATGTGGGAATCTAGGACACTTCATTAAGGACTGCCCTCTCCTAAAGCAAGATCATTGCAAGCACAACTCAGACAAAGCAACCAAGAGGAACCGGGTTCCTGATAAACGCTTCAATAGAAAGAATGTCGCTGACAATGTTGTAAAGCAAGCTCTTGCAGCATGGGGAGACTCTTCCAGCGAGTTCGAAGAAGAAGATGATCCTGGTGATAGTTCAATGATGGCAGTGGAAAGTGAAACAACGGAGTATGGCTCAATATTTGCTTTGATGGCTCAATCAGATGACGATGAAGATGCCGACAATGATGAGGTAAATTTTCTAGATGTTCAGAGAAATCTGAAATCCTACTCTCCTAAAAAATGCATGTCATAAGCAAATGTATTAATTGAAGCTTACCACAGTCTTATAAATAATAAGGATGCTTTAACTATGGAATTAGGAGATGCTGAACAAACTAGAGATGACTTGGTAGTCGTTGTAGTTGATTTGAAAGAAATAATAGATAATCTGAAAAATGAAAAGGATACCTTATCTAACAAAATCACTAGCATGGAGCATGAAAGAGATGATGTAATGGTGGTAGTGATTGACTTAAAATAAACCATTGAGTGTGTTAGTAACGAAAAAGAGGCCTTAATTGAGAAAGTTTTTGTTGTTGAGCAAGAAAGAGATGACCTGGTAGTGGTGGTAGTAGACTTGAAGCAGACAATTGAGGAACTTAAAATGGAAAATAGGCCTGGAAACTCTAAAGGAAAGAAAGTTGCAAGTGAGGCACACATTAAGCTTGAAAATGAGTTGAATCTGGTAAAGACTAGTATGTGTGCTTATCTTGAGAAAAACAAACAACTTCAGGCAAAATTAGGAAGAGTGAAGAATGATCTTAAAAAATCTCTTAAGTGGACCTGGTCCTCTGATCCTATTACTTCCATGTATGTTAACAATGGGGGGGGGGGGAATTCAGGGAATTGGGTTTCAAAGGGAGATGACTCCCTATGACCCTCATAGCAAGTATGCTACTGTACCCGGCAATTGGATGTGTACCCACTTTGGTAACAATGGGATCTTCAAGGAAAACTGCAAGGCCAGGGTTCAGTCTCTTCAGAAAAATAAGACTTTTGCTGAGAGAGTAACTACTGCTAGAGGACCTGGTTCTTATCATAGAAAACATATGTTACCTGCACGGACTAAAAGAGCACTCATTTATCCCTTTACTCATTATAAGGGGCCCAAACTTGTTTGGGTTCCTAAATCTAACCCCTGATTTTCTTGTGCAGGGAGCAGTGAGAGGGAGCAGCCAACAATGGTACATGGATAGTGGCTTCTCAAAGCACATTACTGGAAATACACTGGATTTTCTTTAACTGAAATCCCTACAAGGAGGGAGTGTATCATTTGGAAATGGGAAAAAGGGATACATTCTGGGAGTTGGAAGGATCGGGAAATCACTCACTCACTCAATTGAGAATGTGTACTATGCCAATGGCCTGGGGTACAATTGAGTGTCTCTCAAATATGTGACAAGGGAAACAAGGTGGAGTTCTTGTCTAAGATATGCACAATCACCAAACTTGTAACTGGTGAAGTGGTGCTTGTGGCTAAAAGATACAAAAATATTTATGTTGCGGATTTTGAGTCTTTGCAAAGTGGTGATCTGAGCTGTTTGAGAGCGGTTGATGATGATGCTGAATTGTGGAACAGAAGATTGGGGCATGCAAGCTTCTCTCTACTAAATAAGCGTGTCCAGAAGGACCTGGTCCGTGGTATGCCTAAATCAAGCTTTAAATAGCACAAAGTGTGTGATGCATGCGGAAGAGAAAAGCATGTTAAATCCTCATTCAAGCCCAAAAAGTACGTCAACACCTCAAAGCCACTTGATCTTCTTCATATGGATCTATGTGGACCAATGAAGGTGCCAAGAAGAAGAGGAAAAATACATCTTCGTGATAGTGGATGATTACTCCATATTCACTTGGACTCTGTTCCTCAGAACCAAGGATGAAACCTTTGAAGTATTTGTGGATTTTGTAAAAAATATTCAAGTAAATATGGGATCAAAAGTGGCTTGCATTAGATCTGATCATGTGACAGAACTTGTTAATGCAAGATTCAATGAATTCTGTACTGAAATGGCATTACCCACAACTTTTTATCCCCAATAATGCCACAACAAAATGGAGTTGTGAAAAGGAAGAACGGGACTCTTGAAGATATGGCACGACAATGTTGATTGATAGTGGGATTGCAAAGAAATTTTTGGCAGAAACTATCAATATTGCTTGCTACTTGGTGAACAGGTGCATGATTAGGTCCTTTTTGAACAAAACACCTTATGAGCTATTGAATGGAAGGAATCCCAGGCTGACTCATTTGATGACATTTGGCTGTAAATGTTATGTTCTCAACAATGGAAAGGATCAGCTTGGAAAGTTTGATGCCAAGAGTGATGAAGGAATCTTCTTGGGTTAATCATCTCAGAGTAAAGCTTACAAGGTGTACAACAAACGAACCCAGTGTGTTGAGGATAGTGTACACGTGATCTTTGATGAGTCTCATCTCTCTTGTGAAAAGGAAAACAATGATGATCAAGATGGAGAACCTTTATTGGTTCCAGGAGAAGTTATCGACATGGCAAATGGGAAGGCTGACATGATGAGCCATGTAAAGGAGTTCAGTGACGACAATACAACCACTTCCTCATCTATTGGAGAAGAACCTGGTACCACAATCACAACAACTAAATCTGAAAGCCGGGTGGTTGATGCAGTTCAAGGTACTCCACAGGCTGCAGACACAAGCATCCATGAAACTCAGTCAGGCATACCCAGCTCCTCTACCAATGAGATTCAAGAGCCAAACTGGAAGCACGAGAGTTCACATCCTCTTGACAACATAATCACCCCTCAAGATTCAGGAGTTCAAACCATATCAAAAGCCAGAAATTCACTTGCCTTTTTGGCATTTCTCTCCCAAATAGAACCTAAAAATATAAAGGAAACTTTGAAAGATGCAGAATGGATCACAGATATACAAGAAGAGTTGCATCAATCGAGAGAAACAAAGTATGGCAGGTGGTTCCCAGACATGCAGACCATACCATCATAGGGACCAGGTGGGTATTCAGGAATAAAGTTTGGGAATACAACAAGAAACAAGGCAAGGCTTGTAGTTCAAGGCTACAATCAGGAAGAAGGAATTGATTATGATGAGACATTTTCTCCAGTTGCTCGAATGGAGGCTATCAAGATTTTTATTGCCTTTGCATCTCATATGGAATTCACACTATTCCAAATGGATGTCAAAAGTGCATTTCTGAATGGCTTCCTCAAGGAAAATGTTTATGTCAAGAAACCACCAGGATTTGAGTGTCATGAGCATCATGAACATGTGTTCAAGTTGGACAAGGCATTGTATGGGTTGAAGCAGTCTCCTAGAGTGTGGTATGAAAGGTTGTCAAAGTTTCTTTTAGAAAATGGCTTTTGTTAGTTTTAAGGGTCCACCAAACAGTAGAGGTACCAGGTCCTCTATTGGTTTCCACAGAGTTATAAGCTAGAAAAATACGTAAGAAGACAAAGGATTTTTACGTGGAAAAATCCCACTCAGGGGGACAAAAACCACGACCTACACTTGTAGGATTTCAACTTCACTAACGTGTAATCTAGACTATTACAAGGCACTTTGAAAGGCAACCTTACAAAGACTTCTAAACACTAACTTGTAATACTTATTACAAGACACTTTGAAACTATCTAGTTACAAAGACTTTGACACATGACTAGCTTTAGCCACACAGAGATTAAGAGAGTAAAGAGTTAAAAAGATTCCTAACTAGTTGCTTCTACAAAAGCTAGTAGGATACAATGATAAACAAAATACAAGATTACAACTCAACTAAGAACATTATCAATACTTGATGAGTACGTTTTGTAGCCTTTAGTGGAGTTGTCTTCTTGCTCTTGAAGCTCTTGAGTCTTTAATGCTTGAGAGCACTTAATGCTTGAATATTCTTTTTGTAAAGCTCAAGTGAATAAGTTGTTGTTCTTGCTTCAAGATATTATGTTCCATTCCATGTCCCAAGAAGGATGCCCAAATGTCTTGAGGATATAAGGCTCAATCCCAAGGAAGTGACTCCTGCACTGTTGCTACACTGTAGCGTGAGCAGTGACAGCCAATCACTTTTCTGTCACAGCTTTTTACAGCTGTCAAGTTGACTTGTTCTTGAATCTGTGAGTCCGATGAGGGAGCAGGTCCCTCAGCTGATCTGTCCTTATTCAGTAATGAATGATCCGAAATTCCTGGAGACATAGATGACTTGTGATACTGTATGTGTATTAGGTCCTCGGTCTGGTTCTTCACATAAAAGTTTGTTGGGTCATCAAAACAGAATACAACTCATCAATTTCCCCCTTTTTGATGATGACAAACTTTTATCATTGATAGGTGAATGTGATAGTGCAAACAATGAGTGACCAGGTTCCTAACACGTTCTCCCTGCCAATATGCTTCCCCCTTAAACAGTGCACAGGTAGGTCAGAGTTCAGACCTCCCAATTTTAGGTTCCTAGCAAGTTCCCCCTATCAATATGCTTCCCCCTTTTGGCATCATAAAAAAAATCATACTTAGATAAGAAAAAAATGAAGGAAGTCCACGAAAGTTAACTCATGCCCCTTGTGTGCATACAACATGGTAGAAGACAGAACAGAGTTCAAACAAGCATCAAGTAGAACAAACAAAGACTAATTTCATTAATCACAAAAGGATGTAGAAGCATTGCAGAAGTCGTTGCTCGAAAGCTAGACTTCATTTGGATTTTCCAAGACAGGAGCAAACATATGGTATCCGACCCAAAGTAACAAAAAAAACAGCATTCATAACTGCCAGCCATAGCACAAAAAAGAGAACAAGAGAGATAGGGAGCCTAAGGAGCACTAAGACGAGGAAGGCTTAGGGGTGGAAGCAGCGAGAGTGCAAAGAACCAAGTCCATGCGTGCATTGCCGGCGGACTGTTCCTGAAAAATCTTCTCTTTAAGATCATCAACTTGCTGCTTCAACTCAGCATTTTCTTTGGTCAGGCGGACCACATCTGCATCAGATGCAGTAGTAGAACCGGGTCCTTTATCAGAATGACCTGACGCTTCCATGATGGCAATTTGCCCCTTGAGCCTCTTTATGGAGTCTTGGGCAGCATTTAGAGCATTGATCATTTGGGAAATAGTAGAGTTGCTGCCCCCAGCCTTCTCAATACATTCGCACTCCTCAAGAGTGATCTTGGTGAAGCTCTGCTTACGGGTCCCAACGTGAGGGTTGTTGAGAGGTACCTTGAAGTGTTCAAAGACCCTGGTAAGTAGGAACCCATAGGGAAGACCATGATTACCCTCCTTGAGGGAGACCACCTTGTCCATATGACTGATCATGAGAGCGGGCAAGTTCACAGGAGTAAAGTTGTCAAGTGCCTCCATCAGAATAAGGTCAGCCCTAGATGCAACTGAGCGTCTCTCAGCTCTGGGGAGAATAACTTTGTTTACCAACTCAAAGAGAAGTTGATAAACATGCAGCATAGCCTTATTATGCACCAGGTCCCCATGCTGGACAGACCCAGACTTGACAATGACTTTTCGAAAGGTATTATTGCACACATCCTTGGCTGGATCAACTGAGGAAAGACCCTCTGCTGGAATTCCCAAAATGTCCCCCAAACGGACATCATCAAACACTATGTCCACATTCCCCACTAATACACAAGCATGACCGTCAACAAGGAGGAAAAAGGAATCATAGAACTCTCTCGCAACATCCTCATAAACTTTAGCTCCACTCACATTCAAGAGATGATTCCACTTATGGAACTCAAGCATAGCCATGAGTTGGCTCATGCCTGGCATATCAAGAATCTCAGGATCAATGGTACATCCTAACAACACAATTTGTCTTTGAATACTCTCCTTCCTTGTGATAACTCGAGCAGAACCAGGTTCCTCTGCAGGTAATTTGTCCTCTTCACGCTTACGTTTACTCGACACTTTCAATGACTTTCCTTTGGATTTGGCAGATACAGGAGTGTGTTTACTGACCTCTTGAACACTTTTCATCTTGATCTCTTCTGCAACCTTGACGAGTGATGGCCTCACACTCTTCTTAGACACAACAGTAGTTCGACCTACTAGAGAACTGGGTTCCTCAGTAGTACCCTCGTCAACCTTCATGACAGGAATACCCTTGTCCACTGGAATGCAACCACCCTTTACCAGACGCCTCCGTTTGTGCTTGTGAGCTTTCTTGCTCTTTTCAAGAGCCCTATCCACTGCCTCTTTTGTCTGTAGTCTAGTGGAGGGCCGCTTCACTGACGGTGTTGAGGCGGTTACTCCATGACGAAGTTTAAATCGAGAACTAAGAACCATGTCATCCTCGTCATCATCTTGTGGAGGAGGGATGGATTCAAAAGGAGGAGTGTAGAAGATTTTCTTAGAAGGAGAATGAGAGGATGGGGAACCAGGTTCCTTACCAGACTTTGAGGGAGATGTCTCATGGCGAGGAGATTCAAAGAGAACCATAGTTCCTTCATCCTCTAGAATGGATGAGGATGGTCCTTGAGGTTTAGGAGGAGAGAAAGTACTTTCAAAGGTTTTTTTCAGAGGAAAAAGTCATGATTTTTCAGTGGCCTCTTTTTCTGGTGACTCCATGGGAGGTTGAGTGTTTAGAAATGCAGAGTTAATGTACTGATTCGGATCATCCTCTGAATCTTCAGAGACATGAGAAGTTTCTGAGGTGGGAGTCCCAGATGGTGGTACAGAGGAGGACTATAGTGAAGGGGGTTTGTCAGAGGTTAGGGTTTTTGGTGACTGCGAAGATGGTGGAGATGCGGGAGCGAAGATGCAGGATCTGAGGGCCCCATAGATAAAGGTTGGTAAATGGGAGTAGAGGATGACTCGGAGAAAGGGGTTTGCTCATTCGAGGGTGAGAAGCCCTGATCCTCAACGGGGTAGAGTTGAGGTCGACAGTAATGGTAGAAGGGGAGATGTTGTCTTGGGAAGCCATTTGCACAGTTTAGACAAGGAGTGAGAGAAGGAGGGAAGGAGATTAGTAAAGTTGTTGAGTGCAGACGGAGGTGTGTGCGATATGATGGAGAAGAAGAGGTTAATAGAGGAATGAGGGAAGGGGAAAAAAAGGAAACAAGTCCAATTGACGGTTTTTGAGAAATGGGAAAACGTGTAGGGAAGTTGAAGAGTGGAGGGACGGATGTGATTGATGTGTCTTTAAAAAGGTGGAGAGAGAAGGAGTAATGGCAGCAGTAATGAATGCAGTTACTTTTTGATAGAGAGGGAAAGAGACCATATACTTACTAACCTGATGGAAGGGAACCGAGTCCCCTACTTGGTTAGTTTTTGAAGGAGATCCTTCAGTCTTTGTGTGGTCTACGATGCTGCTTCATTGAGTTCTGTAATCACCATGCGTGTCTACCTGCAACGGTATTTAGGTGAGTTAGAATTTTCCAGGAAAACACCTTAGCATCTTACCCTAAGTATAGCAGTGTATCCATAAGAAAACCAGGTTCCTAATTAGATCTCAGCAGGCCCAGTGCAAGTCTGTTCTTCTCGAAGTGTTCTCTTCCAAGGGCTTTGGTGAAGATATCTGTAATTTGATCTTCAGTACAACAGAATCGCATGCATATGTACCCCTTTTCAACATTGTCTTTGAGGAAATGATGTCTCACATCAATATGTTTGGTTCTCTTTTGTTGAACCGAGTTTTTTTGCCATATTGAGTGCACTTGTGTTGTCACATAAGAGTGGAATGCTGTCAATGTACACTCCAAAATCCTCCAATTGTTGTCTGATCCATAGCAGTTGAGCACAGCAGAAGGCAACAACAACATATTCTGCTTCAGCGGTGGATAGTGCCACTGAGTTTTGCTTTCTTTTGCCCCATGAGATTAGGAAGGATCCAAGAAAATGAGCCATCCCTGAAGTGTTCTTCCTATCTACAAGATAACCTGCATAGTCAGCGTCAGCATAACCAACAAGATTAAAATCGTCACCTGAGGGATAGTAAAGGACCAGGTCCTGTGTGCCTTTAAGGTAACGTAGGATCCTCTTAGCTGCTTTCAGATGCGACTCCTTGGGATTAGATTGAAATCTTGCACACAGTCCTACACTGAAGACTATGTCTGGTCTGCTTGCTGTAAGATAGAGAAGTGATCCAATGATGCCTCTATACATGGTTTGATTTACAGGGGTGCCAGCATCATCCATGTCTAGTTTGGTCGCCACTGCAATGGGTGTGTCAATCACCTTAGAATCCTCCATATCAAACCTTTTGAGTAGTTCCTTGATGTATTTCTGCTGACTGATGCATGTGCCCTTGATGGACTGTTTGACTTGAAGACCCAGAAAAAAGTTCAGGTCCCCCATCATGACTCATATCGAACTCACTTCCCATAAGAGTTGCAAACTCTTTACACAAGGAATCTGCTGTAGCTCCATAAATAATGTCATCCACATAGACCTGGACAATAAGAAGGTTCCTTCCTCGTTTCTTCAAAAACAGGGTGTTGTCTATCTTTCCCCTGGTAAAACCATTTTCAAGTAGAAACTTTGATAACCTTTCATACCACGCTCTAGGGACTTGCTTCAATCCGTACAGGGCTTTGTCTAGCTTGAACACGTGTTCTGGATGATCATGGCTTTCAAACCAGGGGGTTTCTTGACGTATACTTCTTCTTTAAGATATCCATTTAAGAATGCACTCTTCACATCCATTTGAAACAAGGTGAATTCCATATGGGATGCAAAGGCAATGAGAATTTGAATGGCTTCCATATGAGCAACTGGAGCAAATGTTTCATCATAATCAATCCCTTCTTCTTGATTGTACCCTTGAACCACCAGCCTTGCCTTGTTTCTAGTAGTCTTCCCATTCTCATCCAGTTTATTCCTGAACATCCACCTGGTTCCTATGATGGTTCTACCTGAGGGTCGAGGTACCAAGTGCCAAACCTTATTTCTCTCAAACTGATGGAGCCCCTCTTGCATAGCCACAATCCAGTCACCATCCTTTAGAGCTTCCTTAATATTTTTGGGTTCAATTTGGGACAGAAAAGCTGAGAAAGCTAGGGAATTTTTGGTTTTTGATCTGGTTTGAACTCCATAATCAAAAGGGGTGATTATGTTATCAAGAGGATGAGAGCTTTTATGTTTCCAATTCGGAACCTGAATCTGATTGGTAGAGGTGCTTGGCATGTTGGTTAGGCTTCCTTGTGATTCCTGTTCTGCAGCCTGAGGAGTGGTTTCCACAACATCTTCAACTCTCTCCTCAGCTTCCGCAAGAGAAATAGGAGTACGAGGTTCCTCCTGAGGTCCTGAGGGCAGTGTTGAGTTATCTTCCAATGTCTCCTTGGTTTGACTCAACATGTCAGCCTTTCCATTTGATACGTCAGAGATTTCACCTGGAACCAAAAGTGGTTCATAGTCTTGATCATCACCATTGTTGTCCTTGGTTGAGAATGGAGCTTCATTGAAGAGTACATGAACGCTCTCTTCCACACACTGAGTTCTTTTATTGAACACTTTGTATGCTTTGCTTTGAGAGGAATAGCCCAGAAAAATTCCTT
The DNA here is from genome assembly GCA_005239495.1 of Nicotiana undulata. Classification (NCBI taxonomy): domain Eukaryota; kingdom Viridiplantae; phylum Streptophyta; class Magnoliopsida; order Solanales; family Solanaceae; genus Nicotiana; species Nicotiana undulata. Next base: position 41,424 of record ML275690.1, read on the forward strand.
CATCACTCTTGGCATCAAATTTTCCCAGCTGATCCTTCCCATTGTTCAACACATAGCATTTGCAGCCGAAGGCCCTTAGGTGAGTTACCTTGGGCTTTTTTCCATTGAGCAGTTCATAAGGGGTTTTGTTCAGGAAAGACCTGATCATGCACCTATTCACCAAGTAGCATGCTGTGTTGATTGCCTCAGCCCAAAACTCTTTGCAATCCCACTGTCTATGAGCATTTTTCGTTTCATGTCCTCCAAGGTCCTATTCTTTTGTTCTACCACACCATTTTGCTGAGGAGTCCTTGGAGCTGAGAAATTGTGTGTAATTCCACTCTCACCACAAAACTCATCAAACCTTGCATTGTCAAACTCCGTTCCATGATCGGATCTGATGCAAGCTACCTTCATTGTCATTTTCACTTGAATTCTTCTAACAAAGGCAACAAATACCTCAAATGTCTCATATTTTGATCGAAGAAACAACGTCCAAGTGAATCTTGAATAGTCATCCACAATCACAAAGATGTATTTCTTTCCACCTCTGCTCGCAATTCTCATTGGTCCACACAAGTCCATGTGTAAGAGCTCAAGAGGTCTGGATGTGCTGACCTCCTTCTTTGGTTTAAAGGAAGATCTCACATGCTTTCCTCTTGCACAGGCATCACACACACTGTGGTCCTTGAATTTTGATGTTGGCAGACCACGCACCAGGTCCCTCTTTATCAACTTGTTCAAGAGAGAGAAACTAGCATGTCCTAATCTCCTGTGCCCAATCTCAGCATCGTTTTCAACTGCCTTGAGGCAATTCATCTCACCTGCCTCCAGAGATTTGAAGTCGGTGACATAGATATTTTTGTACCTTTTTGCTATCAGTACCACTTCTCCAGTTACCAAGTCAGTAACAGTACATGCTTTTGATAAGAATTCCACCTTATTTCCTTTATCACAAATTTGCGAGACACTCAAGAGACTGTATTTCAGACCATCCACATAATAAACATTCTCTATTGAGTGTTCCAAAGACTTTCCAACTCTTCCAACACCAAGAATGTATCCCTTTTTTCCATTTCCAAAGGACACATCCCCTCCTTACAGGGCCTTTAGTGAGAGAAAATCCAAAGTATTTCCCGTCATATGTTTGGAGCATCCACTATCCATAATCCACTGCAGTCCACTTCCTCTCACTGATCCCTGCACATGAAAGTTACTGGTTAGATTTAGGAACCCAAATAAGTTTGGGTCCCTTGTTATTTGAGAATGGGTGAATGAGAGCTCTTCTAGTCCATGCAGGCAGGATTTTGTGTTTCTTGCTGGGACTGGGTCCCTGCTCAGGTTTTCTTCTGCCAGCAAATATTTTGTTTCTCTTGATTGACAGGTCCCTGGCTGGACAAATTTCCTTGAAGTTTCCATTGTTCCCACAATGGGTACAAAGCCAGTTATCAGGAACTGTGACATATTTGCTGTGAGGATTGTAAGGAGACTTCTCCTTTAGAAAACTAACACTCTGCCTGCTTGCACCATTGTTAAAGTACATAGCATTAACAACATCTGATGACCATGTCCAGTTTAGGGACTTTTTTAGGTCAGACTTTACCTTACTTAGTTCAACATGAAGCTATTTGTTTTTCTCTAACTCCCTACACATGCTCACTCTTGCTTCAATTAAGTCGTTTTCAAGTTCAACAAGTTTTTCACTAGTTATTTCCTTTCCCTTTTCTACACTTGATGGACCAGGTTCTAGTTTGAGCTCGTGGATGGTTTCCTCCAGACATGAAACTTTATTCTGAAGGTCGTTTCTTTCTTGTTCTACAACATTGATTTTCTCATTTAACTTAGTCTTATCACAGCCTAGATTTTCAGTTTCTTCTTTCAACTCTTTTTCAAGATTTGCTAAGTTGTTCTTTAGATCCTCCACTACCATTAATAGGTCATCTCTAGTTTGTTCTACTTCTCCTAGTTCTGTGGTCAAGAGGTCCTTGTCTTCGACTAAGACATAGTATGTATCAATGAGAACATTAGACAGGGACAACAATTTTTTAGGAGAGTAGGATCTCAGATTTCTCTGAACATCCCTGAAGTTTACCTCTTCTGTGTTATCTTCGTTATCTTCTTCATATGATTGAGCCATGAGAGAAAATAGTGAGTCATACTCCTTTGCCTTGTTGTCAACAGCCATCATGGACCTGTTTTCTGTTTCAGGTTCCTCATCCGATTCGCTTGAAGAATCTCCCCAAGTAGCAAGGGCTTGTCTTACAACATTGTCAGCTGCACTCTTCCTGCTGAATCTTCTCCCCTGAATCTGGTTCCTCCTTGGGGCCTTATCCATGTTGAATTTTTGGGTATCCTACTTAAGTAACGGGCATTCGTTTATGAAGTGACCCTGCTTGCCACACTTATGACACAAGTCATGGTTCCTAAGCTTGCTTGAGCTACCCCTTATTGGTATTCCACCATTCCTTCGAACCATCTTCTGAAATCTCTTGGTGAGATAGGCCATATCATGACCTTCCTCACTTGACTCTTGTTTTTCAGCTTGAAGAACCAGGTTCTTCTCCTTTCTGGGCTCCTTTCTTTCACTATCCTTCTTTCTTTTCATCTCATAGATTTTCAGGTTCCCTATCAGCTCATCCATTGTTAGGACTTGCAAGTCCTTTGCCTCAGTGATAGAGTTTACTTTACTTTCCCATGAGCTAGGTAGGACACTCAGAATTTTTCGCACTAGTTTGTTCATGGGAATGATCTCTCCTAGAGAGTGTAACTCATTGATAATGGAAGTGAACCTAGTATGCATGTCTTGTATGTTTTCTTCTTCCTTCATCTTGAACAACTCATACTCGGTAGTGAGCACGTCTATCTTTGATTGCTTTACTTGTGTTGTTCCTTCATGGGCTGTTTGCAGGGCCTGCCAGATTTCTTTTGCAGTTTGACAGGCAGAGATTCTATTATATTCATCCGGCCCTATTCCCCACACTAGAATTTTCTTGGCATGATAATTCTTTTCCACAGCTTTTCTATCGGCCTCATTGTAGTCTAGTCTTATTTTTGGCATAAGCAGTTTAACCTAAGGTTACCTTGTGCATAGGAACGTGAGGTCCATCGCAGATGATGTCCCATAACTCCGAATCTTCAGCCATGATAAAGTCGTGCATGCGAGTCTTCCACCATCCATAGTATTGACCGTTGAACCTAGGAGGTAGGTATGTAGATTGTCCCTCCTCAAGGTTTGGTGGAGAAGCCATTACAGATCCTTTCTTGGTGTTAACCGTTTAGAAAGAACCTGCTCTAATACCAATTGTTAGTTTTAGGGGTCCACCAAACAGTAGAGGTACCAGGTCCTCTACTGGTTTCCATAGAGTTATAAGCTAGAAAAATATGTAAGGAGACTAAGGATTTTTACGTGGAAAAATCCCACTCAAGGGGACAAAAACCATGACCTACACTTGTAGGATTTCAACTCACTAACTTGTAATCTAGACTATTACAAGCCACTTTGAAAGGCAACCTTACAAAGACTTCTACACACTAACTTGTAATACTTATTACAAGCCACTTTGAAACTATCTAGTTACAAAGACTTTGACACATGACTAGCTTTAGTCACACAGAGATTAAGAGAGTAAAGAGTTAAAAAGATTCCTAACTAGTTGCTTCTACAAAAGCTAGTAGGATACAATGATAAACAAAATACAAGATTACAACTCAACTAAGAACATTATCAATACTTGATGAGTACGTTTTGTAGCCTTTAGTGGAGTTGTCTTCTTGTTCTTGAAGCTCTTGAGTCTTTAATGCTTGAGAGCACTTAATACTTGAATATTCTTTTTTGTAAAGCTCAAGTGAATAAGTTGTTGTTCTTGCTTCAAGATATTATCTTCCATTCCATGTCCCAAGAAGGATGCCCAAATATCTTGAGGATATAAGGCTCAACCCCAAGGAAGTGACTCCTGCATTGTTGCTACACTGTAGCGTGAGCAGTGACAGCCAGTCACTTTTCTGTCACAGCTTTTTACAGCTGTCAAGTTGACTTGTTCTTGAATCTGTGAGTCCGATGAGGGAGCAGGTCCCTCAGCTGATCTGTCCTTATTCAGTAATGAATGATCCGGAATTCCTGGAGACATAGATGACTTGTGATACTGTATGTGCATTAGGTCCTCGACCTGATTCTTCACATAAAAGTTTGTTGGGTCATCAAAACAGAATACAACTCATCAGCTTTGCAAGAGGAAAAATTGACAACACCTTTTTTCTGAAGAAACGAGGGAGGAACCTGCTCATTATTTAGGTATATGTTGATGACATCATTTTTGGGGAAACAACTAATTCTCTGTGTGAAGAATTTGCAAAACTCTTGGGAAGTGAGTTTGAGATGAGTATGATGGAGATTTGAATTTCGTCTTGGGACTTCAGGTGAAGCAGTCCACAAAGGGAACATTTATAAGCCAACAAAAGTACATCAAGGAGCTTCTAAAAAGATTTGACATGGAAGCATCAAAAGTGATTGACACTCCCATTGCCACTGCTACACGCCTAGATATAGATGAACCAGGTTCCCCTGTCAATCAAACCATGTATAGTGGCATCATTGACTCACTCTTATATCTCACTAGAAGCAGACCAGACATTGTATTTAGTGTGGGTTTGTGTGCAAGGTTCCAGTCAAATCCAAAAGAATCTCATTTGAAGGATGCTAAAAGAATTTTGAGATATCTTAAAGGGACACAGGACATGGTTCTCTACTATCCTTCAGGTGACAACTTTAATCTTATTGGGTATGTTGGTGCTGATTATGCAGGTTAGTTGGTGGACAAGAAAAGCAGTTCTGGAATGGCACACTTTCTGGGCTCCTGCCTTATCTCATGGAGTACAAGGAAGCAAAATTCAGTGCCACTCTCAATAGGTGAAGCAGAATATGTTGCAGGTGCTTCGTGTTGTGCTCAACTGATGTGGATCAAACAACAACTGGAAGAATTTGGAGTGTACACTGATTGTTTACCTCTCTCGTGTGACAATACAAGTGCACTCAACATGGCCAAAAATCCAGTTCAACACAAGAGGACCAAGAACATTGATGTACGTCATCACTTCCTCAAAGATAACGTTGAAAAGGGATTATTTGTATGAACTTTTGCAGCATTGAAGATCAAAATGAATACATATTTACCAAAGCCCTGAGCAAAGCAGAGAGAAACCGCCTGGCACTAGGGTTGATAAAGCCCAACTGAGGACCTGGTTCCCAACTTATGGCTATGAAAGTAACATACAGGTAAAACTAGCTAAAGTGTTTTCTGGCCAAGTCTAACTCACCTCTATACCGTTACAGGTAGACACGTATGATGATTACAGAGAAGATAAGGCAGTTCACAAGCGATAAAAAGGGGTTAAGCTCACTTGCAACATTTTTCAAGGAACCTGGTTCTCATGACACATGTTAGTAGTCTCTTATTCTCTCATACTCAATTTAAAATGAACAAAAACAATGCCTTATCATCAGCTTTTCAGTCTCTTTATGTCACGTATTTTCATTCAAATCGATTCACCCCAAGTACTTGCCGCCGTTTCAGAATCGGTCCCTCTCTTTCTCATAAATACTTCCATCATCATCATAAACCTTTACTTCCAAAATTCAAAATCCCCCTTGTATTCTCTCTTCCCAACTCTCAAAAGCTTTTTTCAACAAACCCTCACCACGTCTTAAAATTAAACAACCCCTAATATAACTGATGGTAAACCTACTGAGTCCTCACTTGTCAAAACTCCGTCAGTCGTTTCCTCTCCCACCACCGTCTCTAGTCCTAACCCTAGACTAGAGTCTGGTCCACACTCCACTCCTCTTTCCACCCATTCAGATTTTGGTCATCATCCAAGTTGCGAAGAGTCGAACAAACCTGAGAATGTTGTCAATCCTTCTCCAACTTCGCCGGAAAAGAAAAGTGAACAGGGTAATCAGGAAGGTTTGGTTCCAGAGGAAAATCAAGGAAAGTCATCTTCTACTGTGGAAATACCTTTGAATGTCACCCCAACGATCAGTCCAGAAAAAGCCGAGGCAACTGTAACAGGTTGCATTTCCAGATGTATCTCTGCTTACTCTGTTACTATTTCCATGGAACCTCAAGAGAGGGAGGCTATAGAGAATATGCTATCAATTGTTGCTGAGGGGGTGGTTGTTGAGAAAGATTCAGGTAAGCCTGAGTCTCAGGGGGAAGAGCCTCAGCCCACAATAGGGGAAGGAGCTCTTGTGCCTTTTGAATTCCGGCGCAAGAAGATACTACTAGGGTCCCACATGATGGACATGCTTCCTCTCCTGAGGATCCAGGTCAGGAATCATCACCCCAGGTCAGTGTTGACCCTGCTCCTTCTCCTCACTTTTACGCTGAGCCTCTGAACATGGTATTACCTGAGATGAAGTCTAGTGGTGAAGAGGACTTAGATGATGTGGTGATCAGTAGCTTTATCAGGGTAAGGAAGCCAGTGGCAAATCCAGATCCACCTCCCAAGTGACCCACTATACGGTTGCATAAAAAGGAGGCTCTAGAGTCTGCTCTCAAGAAAATCCAGAGGAGTCAAAGGAATAAGAGATTAGTCAAGGATGGAAAAGTTATAGTAGATAAGGATGTTCCTGTAGTTGCAGTCGATGAGGAAGCTAAAGAGGAATCCAGTTCCTTAACTCGCAGTCCCTTGAGGCAGAAGCACTCTCTCTCAATCTAACAAGCACACTTCTACAAGTGCTGAGAGTCCTTCTAAGAGTGTTGATGCTACCCCTAGTGAAAAGTTGGTGAAGAGTTCTAGCGAAAAATAAAGTAGTGACAAGTTGGAGGATGAAGAAGTGGAAGTCTCTGATGAGCATATGCATGTGGAGTCTGCTTACAAGGGCCAGTCCAGTTGCAGGTCAGTGAAAAGAAAGTTAGTTGATGATGAGGAACTCAGTTCCTCCAAAAAGACAAAAAATGGTGAAAGTTCTGGAAAGGAGAAGCTGAGATACCAAAAGGTGTTGTGGGGCCATACATTTCCCCTGAGATTTTGGAGATGGCTGGTATGCGATAGTTGGTCGAAATATGTGAGTTTCAGCAGTGGGCACATTTGTTCAATGTTGATGTGCCAAAAGTGTATGAGGAAGAGTTCTGGAGTTTTTACGCAAACCTCTTCATTTTTTAAATTGATCACATTTGTGCCCTGGTGAATGGTGTGGACATAGTAGTGGATTCTGCTGTATTGGAATTATTAAGGTTCCTGCTGAGGGATTGTCATCCGTTCATGGTTCTTGCGGTTCAAATTTCCGGAATGCCATTATCAAAGAAAGAGTAGTGTAGCAGGGGGAACGAGTGCACAAAAAGGCACTTCTTCCAGTTTACCAGTTGATTTTTGAGATGGTCAACAAGGTCTTGCTTCCCCGTGCTTGTGAGCGCGTGATTTTTCACCTACCATACACTCCTACAAAATTCAATAAAATAAATTAATTTTACAAAATTTTGTCGAATTTTAGTGTTATTTGTGAATTGTTTTTGCATTACATAATCATAATTCATTTTTAAAACTATTAAGGTTGCATAATTAGGTGCATCATTATTATCAAGGGATTACACATTTATTATGGATAATTAATTAAATTAAATAACAAAGCAAATATTGATTATTTGATGCAATGTGGTTTTAATAACTTATTGCTAAACTTAGTCATTTTTTCCTAACAAATTGTGAAAATTGATTCTTTAAAATATATGAGTGTCAAATTAAATGTTTTACTCTTAATTAATTCATCAATTAGTTTATAACTGGGCAAAAACAAGTCAAAATTAGTTATTTCATCTTTGATGCAGTCATCGATTCTCCCGAGAGGTCACAATTGCCGCGAGCAAAGATATTAATGACGAGGAAGGCTTTTTTGTTATGCTACTAATACTTGCTCTGCTTTCAAATGCCCTTTTTTGAAGGTAATTAGAATTAGTTTAATTAAAATAATTAATAACTAATTAAGATAAAGTATTAAAATTGGACCTAGGCTAACTTTCCCAGGCCCAAAAAATTGTCTTTACACCACCCAAACGACCCAGCCCAATCTTTACACTCGGCTTGCCCCAGCCCCTGACCCAAAACAACCCCGTTTAAGTTATGGAGGATCCACACCGGTGATCTCTTTTGATCAAACGGTTGAGAACTCCTCACCCCTTTAGTATTTAACTGTCCCAAAGCCTGCCCCCCCCCCCCCTCTAGAGACCAAAGTCTAACACCCTCACCCCCTTCGTCTCTCACCCCTCTCTCTAAACCCCGTCGTCTCCACCGTCCACCACCGTAGTTCCACCATTCCTCCTCCGTGCTCCGCAGGTCGTAAATCGCCTACGGCGGCGGAGCTCCACCAATTCGAACCAAATCTTCACCAGACACTCTCCTCATCCTCCTCCTCAGTCCCCTCCTGTCATTGATTCCACCAAAATCCCATTCAAAAATGTCCGATTTTAGATCCAAGAAACTAAAACCCTAAAAAAACCTCATCCGGCTGATTCAAAGACAATTAATGGCTCATACCTACATGAGTCAATAGCTCTTGATGAGAGCTATTGATTCATGTGGGTTTGGACCATTTCCAAACCCCGCCGGAGTCCGGCCAAGGTTCGGCGACTTCAAACTTTTTCGGCCAACTTGTTCCAAGTTATTTAGGTACTTCTCCTCTTTCTTTATTCGTTTAAAAATCAATGACCTAGATTAAAATTGCTTTAGCCGATTTAAATCTGAAGTTGTTAATCAAGTCTGTCTTTTTTTTTTTGTATAATATCTTGAACTTGTTTTAATTCTGAACATAGCATATTGTTAAATGTGTTTATTGATTTAGGTTTCCTCATTGTCCTATCCAAACTGTCTTTCCCCTCCCTCATTCCCCTTGATTGTTTCTGTGTTAAAAACTAATTGCTAAATGTTAAATCGCCCAGGCTCTTAATAATTACTATTAGGATTCCATAAAATTTCCTTGCCTAGTCACATGTTGTTTGTAAAATCGAATTTCGATTTTGATTCCTAGCCTTGAGTTTTCTGTTTGACTGCCTTGCTTAGTTACCATAAGGTTTGTCGACTGACTGTTGCATGTCTAATTGTGTAAGTAGCTAAGTTAATTGCTAATTAACTAAAGTTTCATAATTATCCTTGTTCAGGTTAAAAAGTAATCATTGATTTAAGATTCCCGACCCTATTAATGTTAGGATTACCTTTTAATTTCTCTGATTCTTTTCTGTTTTGATCAAGAAGAATTATGAGGCAATTGATTATAGATCAACATAAAATCTGCATGTCTAAGAATTTGAGAAATAGTGAATTAGAATGACCCTAACTTCATTAACTCAACCTCAACCAATAGGCCTGAGATTTATGTGTAAAATGCTCTGACCAACCACTGATTTCAGCCTGAGCAAGTAGTCATTAAGTGAGTTAATTAGGAATAATTACACTTGGTTGCTTAAGCTTAAATTGGCAACTAAGATAAGTCATTGACTAAGTCTAAGGACCTAACTAACTAATCTAAATTAATTATTATCTAACCTCACCTCTTAAAAAAAATTAGGCTCCTAACCTCGTTACTAATATAATCAACTAAGTCCTGATTTCTAATTAAGATAAATCATTTCTTTTATATAAGTCCTAGAACAATTAATTAGTCACATAAAGTTAGTTAATAACCCAAGCCTAAATCAAGGTTAATCTAATTCAAGTGATAACTTTGTAATAGCTAAGTCTAACAACACATTTTTTGAATCACCTGAATCGGTTTAATTCCTAACTTAGGAAATAATTAAGCTAATTACATACTAAGCTAAGAGTTAGCTAATTGCAACTTCACTAATGGTTAATTAGTTGATCACTCAATTAGGTTTATTAAGTCTAATGACTCAAATTGAGTTAATCACAATTAGGTCTAAATCTAAAATAATTCACCTAAGCTTAATCTCTAGTTAATGATGAATCAATTTCAAGTTCTTTGACCTAGTAATTAACCCAAGTTAATAAATAACCTTGATTAACCTTAAGGGGTAATTCTAAGGATATTAAGGGGTAGTTTAGGAATTACAACTGAAGAATCTTGGGTGTAACAACCCAGGAAACTTCTAGAGTTAGGAAAATATCATAAAATCAGATTTTTTAAGGGTAAAATAGTAACTTTAAAAGGGGATAAGGGTTGTAATTGATAGGAATGTTCTAGAAAGGGGTACAGTTGTCCAATAGGATAAGGTTAGACAGTTGTACCTGTACTATTTCAGCTTAATAGGATTAGGAATATCCTCTAAAGATGCTACGCTAAATTTCCCTATATATAGACTAGGATATTCAACATAGAGGGGACCTTTTTTTTACACACTTTACCTCTGAAAAAGCTCTACACACACAGAAATCATAGCAGCAGGTGCTGCTACTCATAAATGAAAGTTTTCAAAAAATCAGTAGAAAAGAAAAAGAGAAAATCTGGATGTCTTTTTTTGAAGAGAATATCAGGGTGTGGTCTTGATTCCAAGTTCTCCTCCATTTCTTCCTTGTTTTTCTGATTGTTCATACTAAAAAAAACTTCTGGTTTGGTTCCTGTTGGTTTTTCTTGATTTTGGGACTGTTCCTTGCTGACTGTGGCTGTTCATCCTTACTTTTGAGCATCATCCCCAATTTTCTGGACCTTTATTTGGTCCAGACCTCTTCTTGTTACTTCTTTTCCACTTTAGAGGTATGTAATACTTTGTTATGAAGTAAAGTTTTGGACCTGAAACCTTATTCTGTTTTGTGGTGTGAAATCTGTCATCTTTTCTTTGTTTAAATTTCTTTGTCTAAATCTGTGTGCAAGTCCGGTGTTGAGATGTGTGTGAACGATTGTTGAAGCCTAATTAAGTATTTTCAAACATAGGTTATATGAAAAATGATAAAAGTGTTGGTTTTCTAACAGTAACACTTTTCTAACAGTTTGGCATCCTTGGGGTTGAATCTGACTTCCTTTATGGTCAGATTCACCCCATGAAAAATGCATAAAGATCTGTTTGTAACACTGTCTAGGCAGTAAAATCTTAAGACTTATGTTTTTTTTAATCAATGATGAAATGCAGGCTTGAGTCCTTGAGATACTGTTGGCTTGCACAGGAGCAGCAACTTCTTAGCTTTTCTTCCTTATTTTATTTTTAGAAGAGGTATTTCATAGTAAAAGCTAAAAAAATATAATAAATCTCATATGTTGTAATAAGGACGAGACTTCATTACATTAATATCCAGTTTTATGTTGATATTTGTTACTGATATGGATTTGGGTCAGTTTTGATAAAATGGCCCCTTAAGGCCTAAATCAGCTTGGACCCCCAGGCTATTGGGCCTAAGGGGACGAAAGCCCAGAAGCACTCCCTTTTCAGTTGTAATAAAGACTGGACTCTATATAAGGAATGTATATTCAGTTGTATTTATGTTTCTGTTTTGTCCCCTCATTAAAAGTCTAAAAAAAATTCGAGTTTCTTTCTAAAAACTAACGAAAAGGTCGTTTAACTTGGGCCAGACATAGTTATAAGCCATTAGACTGTCTTAAACTATTCTTTCTAGAAAATTTCGAATTCTTTTTCCAAACTCCGAAACTATGTACAAACATAAGATCGAAAAATAGAATGGTGTATGAATTTGATAGACATACTCTTAAAGGTACCAGTTTTGTTTCGTGTGAGATACAATGCATCAAAGAATCAGATTTAGGCGAACATATATAGGCGTAATTCTGTATTAGCTAAAAATTGAGGCACTAGGCATATGTATACAATTTTAGTAGTATTTTCATCTTAAACAATTTGTTTTCTTCTATATATAATGTGTTAGTCGAAAAAAATATTCAAATAAGTCGATTTTGTGACTTCAATTTCCTTATCTAGTATTTTCATTACTCAAATTGTATAGCCTCACTTCTTTCATAACTAGCCATGATTAAGATTGGCCAAAGGGGGTAAAATAACTATTGGGCTAAAACGTGGCCATAGCCCAAACACTTGACCTTTAGATAGTAAATCTAATACTAGATAGCCTTGTACATATCCTATAGGCTAAGAGCATCTTTCCTTGGATTAAAATGGTAAAATCTAGTAAGTAATCAAATGTTGCCTCCAATAAGTATCCTTCAAAAACGTCACCATAACCTACACTCGGGTGTGGCAACTCGTGCCCCCGACTCTCACTTCAAACATTAATAAAATCCACATAGTAACCACGGGTGTATTTCATGTGACGTGTTTGCCATGTGCTCAAAAACAACAAGTGCACGCCATCGCGACTTGTCTAAGATAAATCCATAAACATCCTAATTGGTCTTAAAACTAAAATGCTCCTTCAAATAGAAAACATAGAGAATAATCAAATATCGCCTCAAATAGGCATTATAAAGTCGTCACGACCATAGTCCTGACTACGTAATCTACACTCGGGCGCGATAACTCATGTCCCCGACTTCAACTTCAAACTATATTAAAATCACGTGTCACAATTACGGGTGCATTTCATGTGGCGTAATTGTAGCATGTCCAAAAGCATGACAAGTGCACGTCCTTGTGACTTGTTTTCAAGATAAATCCATAAACGTCAAAAGCGGTTGAAAATTAAAAAGGGCAAATTCACAATAGGCAAATTACGTAAACAATCAGATAATTTAGGCCAAATATTAATAGTAAGCGACCGTGCTAGAACCACGGAACTTGGGAATGCCTAACACCTTCTCCCGGGTTAACAGAATTCCTTACTCGGATTTCTGGTCGCAGACAACTTAAAACAGAGTCTAAATCTCCTCGGTTTGGGATTTTCCAAACAAAACGGTGTCCTGGGGAATCGTCAAAAACCCAGGTGGCGATTCTGAAATAATAAATAATCCCAAATCCGAATAATGTCACTTAAAGTGAAAAAACTCCCTTATTACCCTTCATTAATCTGGGGGTAGTGAAAAAGGAGGTGTGACAGTGCTGAGAGGAGGTATATCACTTCACAGGCCGACTTAGTTCTTATGGAAGACTCGGATAGTTTCACAACTATCAATCTGCCTGGTATCATGATTGAACATATGCAGAAGGTGGCAGAGTATAAAGATGGCAACCATGGACTTCCTTATGGATTCCTCCTTACAAGGGTATTCAAGTTCTTTAAGGTGCCTTTAGGACGGGAAAAAGTGGGGACCAAGAAGCATACCTTCTCCAAGACTACACCGGAATAGTGTGAATGCATCGACAAGGTTGGGAGAGTCGGCAGTACTTCAACTATCTCCCAACTCATTAATGCCCAGAATAGTGCTACCGAGGAGATAAGGAAGTTAAAGGCTAGGAATGCTATTTTGGAGACTCAGCTTAGTCAGGCACATGAGGCACCAGTTTCTACCAGTTCTTCGGACTCATAGGTTGCCCGACTGATCAAAGAAAATGCTGATCTTAGGCAATAAGTTGAGGACCTAAAGGAGAAACTGCTCAATGAGCAAATGTCTGCCAATGCCCGGATGGATCTTGTTCTCAAAACTCTTGTCACCTCTTCCAAGCCCTCTTCCGCTAGTGTCCCCTAAGAATGGCCCTTCAGTGACCAGTTTTCAGTGTCTCTCTCTTTTAAGTTGTTTTGATGATGCTTGTGGTACTTTTTTTTTTTGTGTGGATGGAAACAATGATGCTAATCCCGCTGTAACATTCCAAAATTTTTAATGCCAGTGTTTCCCTTTTTGCTGTTAATTCTAATACTTTTCTATCATGTTTGTGTGCACACAAATGACATGAGTTAACTACGCTATACTTATTTATGTTGTTTTCTTGTTAGTGTTTTTAATGATGTCAAAAAGGGGAAAATAAATTGAGAATTAAGAAGCAGTGCACTGATTAACGGGGAAGTACAAATTCAGGGGGAACTCTGTGACGTTCCTGGTTCCTTATCTGACTTTTGTGGTTCTTTGTTGGATTATCAATTTTAAGTTTGTCATCATCAAAAAGAGGGAAATTGATAAGTTAAAAGTACCTTCGTTCTATGTTTTAATGATCTAACAAACTTATTATCAAGAACCAGATAAGGAACCTGATGCACTTTTGGTACACACTCGCAAGCGCATGAAAACAACCTGACTCAAGCTGGAGAGAGTTGTTAGAACTTCAGAAGCTAAAGAACCAACAGAGGGAACATATGATCTTGGGTTCCCTTGGTGATTGTACGAAGTCAACTCTCCACATCTTGAAAGTGACATACTGCATTGCATACGCAAATAGTACAATACTATATAACAGTCATTTCTATTGGGAAGGACTTTGTACCATTGAGTGCTTACATCATTCAGGTGTTGTTATCAATGTTATATTAACATTAATCCCATAACAAAACATCACTTGAACATTAAAGAATTTACTCAAGCACTCCATGTGATTGATTATTAAGAACAACACTTCTCTAGTGCATCAAGAACAAAGTACACCGCTGCTACGGACCAGTTCCCATATCAAGTCTTTTGTATGTCCTTAGTTAAGTTGTAACTTTGTAATAGTTCTTCATTGTAATTCCTATTTAGCTTGTCTAGAAGCATTGATTAGGAAACTCTTGTAAATCATAAACTTCAGTGTTTGTGTCGTGGCTAGAGTTAGTCATGTGTTGAAGTCTTTGTAATATGTGTATTACAAAGTGACTTGTAATAGGTGTGTTATAAGTTAGTGGGGAATTAAGTAGTTAATTTCTAGGTTACATAGTTTGTAATCTAAAAGTTGCACATAGTGAAGTTGAAATCTTACAAGTGTAGGTCATGATTTTTAATCACATTGAGCCCAGAATTTTTCACATAAAAGTTCTCAGTGTTATTTACATTTTGTTGTGTGTGTATAATCTGTGGAAACTAATAGAGGATCTGGTCTCTATATAGTTTGGTGGACCCTCATATTCTATCAGTTATCTTACAAGGTTTTGTTGATGCAAAGGCGGCGATCTGGACAGTTAAAAGAGTACCACAAGCTATGTATCGAAGAATCTGTAAAAAATGTTAACTAAAATTGTCGGTGTTGATAAACTGAGGTTGTGCATTACCTCAGTTAGCCTTCAAGATTGATAATGTGAATGCACCATCATAGAATAGCAATTTTTTTTTCTTGATGCATATGGGTTTGAAGGGGGGATTGATGGGACAAACCATGTGGGTAAATTAGAAGTCAAAGAAAAAGAAGCAAAGATAAGAAAGAAAGAGACATAAAGAAGTGTCAAAAAACACGGACTGCCACTGTATGAAAGTAAGAACTCGGCGCGCAGTTTGTGGTGCAATTCTGCCGCGTATTTATATTCGCTGAAACTTTTTTCCCCAACAGAGTAAATTGCTGAACCACGTAAATCTTATCTTGTCTTGTAAAATTTATTGGTTTTCATTTTTATTTAATTTTTCGCTTCTATTAGCCTGACACGCTTTCTAACAGAACCCAAGATTTTATACAAGCGGGCTTAATAAAAAATCACGGTAGTATAAGCACATCGGTAATCAGAATTTGTTCACGACTTTTTTTTGTTCATCACACAACCTCAAAATGATTTTATTTGTTATATTTTATTTTTAAAAAGAGTTGGGGAAATTAGAAAAACAGTAACATAAAAAGTCTATTTACTTTTATTTTTTTAAAACTTATTTACATAAAATTAACAAACTTTACTTCAACAAATTTAGCCATTTTAACAAAAATAATTTAACAAACTTAAAAATCTTACGGTAACTCTAAGAAAGAACTTGACCAACAAAGTTGTTACAAACAAAAATACTAAAAAGAGAGAGTTATAAACTAAACTAATTAATACAAACAATTAAAGAAAAAGAATTATACATCAAGCTAAACTTTTCAGTTTAACACAAATTACAATTTCAGCATAAACTAAACAAAATTAAATTAAAAGATTACAAGTAATTTTGTTAAAGCACTCTCATGTTTTATCAAAACTTATGAAAGAGATTCAAAATTCACTTAGTAAAAAGGTTTAAATTTTTTTTTTTTGTTGTTGAGAAAATAGAGTTAAATAATAATAGCTTTTATTGGATTTAAACAAAGAAAAGAAATCGTAAAGAGAACAGGAAAACAAAGACAATAGAAAGCAACAAAGCTAACAATATATACGAGTATAACAAAAGTGATGAACTGAAACATGAATTCAATTGTGTGTTCAGAATACACGTTTAGCACAAGGGACATTTGCTTTTTTAACGGGGGTTTGAGAACTTGTGACCCTTGCTACATTTTGAACCTACTTGGCCGTTGCTCTGCAACTTCTGTTTATGTCAAGAGGGTTCAGGTTCTTTTTTACATAGGTATTTTGTGTTTTTCTGATGACATTTACAGGTAAAAATAACAGATTATTTTGATGAAACGGGTTCAATTGAACCCCCTTTCTATAAGGTGGATCCGCCCCCGGTGAGACTTCAGAAAAACCATAGGAATCATCTTAAAAGTAACCTTCGTCGGTACAAGGGTGAATATTTATTGCAAATCCATTATACTGATCAACTCAATCTACTTACTACATAAGAGTTTTCCCCTCCTAAATGCCATAGTATATGAAATTCATTCATCATAATCAACTGTTATCAGAGGACCATCCTCTATCTGTGACAACTCTAACAAACTATTTAAAAAATAACCTTCATACAATCATTAAGAAGTTGGCATCATTGAGATGAGACATTCACTTAACCTATTTCCGTCGTTATTCCTTTTCTCCACAGATAGAGGTTCATTCCAAGTCACAAGAGCAGTCTCTCTTCGTCTTCCTTCTGTTTTCTTTTCTTCCTCGTTTGTACCAGTTGCAGACAAAAACTGAACTTCAGCAAGCATATCTTAGACACGAGTAATCACAGACTCCGAACCTCAGTTTTTGTGCTGAAGCCTGCCACTTTCAGCACCAGCATACGGATCAATTGTTACGTTGATAACAGCAGGCTTCCTAGCCGAAAAAGATTCAGAAAGCGCAGATTTAAGTTCATCAGGTGTCCCGACAAGGTATCCTTTCCCTCCAAAGGCTTCAATTAGAAGATGATACGATGCACCAGGAACAAAAGAGGTAGGTGCTGGATCTTCTTTGTAAGGCCCAGTGATTTCTTCAGGGTTCCTCCTATCACCACCATAAACTCCGCCATTGTTAAAGACTATAACCACAACGGGGAGCTGATAGCGAACTAGGGTCTGCAGTACATAAGTTCCACTGAATTAGAAGAGTAAACAAAAATTCGAAAGAAAGTAAACCAAGAAATTGATATGGGAGCCAACAGTGCCACACGTAACTCTAACTAATAAGTTTAACTTAGAATTAGAAGGAACAAGTGCCATAGCAATGATTGAGAACAAACTGAGGATGTAAGGTATATTTTGCAGTATAACATTGCGTTGCGAAGAGTGTGATCAATGCTATAAAGTTTAAACAGAAAGCAAAAGAGAGATCATGGTATCCATAAGAAACTAATAAGTCCTACAAATGTAAGAGGTTACTGCCACAAGCAACAAGGGGGGAAAGTTGAAAGTGTAATATTGCAGGGTTAATAAAATAAATAGATAAGAAAATCATGAATCACCCCAGAACTGGTCTAATAGGGTAGCACAAGATGAGTGCAAGTATGATATGGCAGGTTATGGGCACAACATTAAGAACCACACACCAAGGAAAGGGGCTAGGTTCCAGTTGTAACCGCTAGTTAACGAACTGTTGGTTGATTCAATGTGCCATCGGATAACTTTCTAGTATATGAAAAGTAAGATGTTCTTAAATAATTATGTACTTGTAAAGTTAGGTCCATATTTCTACAGACAGAACATTAAACTGATAATTTTGCTAACTCAAATTATAATTTGTGTGCTTATCAATTATACTAAGTATTGATTTCAAAATTAGAACAGGTTACAAAATCCCAATTCAAGAAATTGTACTAACTTATGACATCAAGTTGAATTCTCTGATGAGTTGCACGACAAGGTTTAAGTAATTGTACTAACTTATGGCATCACCGTGCTATGCTGAGGCACAGCAGATCAAGGCTTCATTCTTAATCCCCTTAACTTCTTTTTTAACTATCTTTTCAACTAGAAAACGATAAGATCCTCGTACCCTAGAAGTTTGCTTCATTGGATGAACTAGGATGTAACTCAGATTAATGGCTTAGGGACCTAACCTAAACAAGTTCTGAACCAATTCAAATTCACTTCTGCATATCAAGACTAAAACATGAGTCGGGTTTTACATTAAAAAAGTTGCAGAAAGGAACTTATAATAGCCAAACATGCACATCTGCCAGATATGGTCCAGTAAATATTAAAATTTAGTGGTGCAGAAGTGCCAAACAAGATAATAGTATGTCTCTAATATGGAATGGCATCAAGACGCCATACAAAATCTAATCCAACGTCAAGAAGTCTAAGCTAATCCATTTATTCATATTAATCCTGAAACCCAACGTGCTACTTAGAAAGATAGCAACTGCTGTTGACTATCAAATCTGAATAACCCCTGAAACAGCAAACAAGCGTATAATGAAACTACAGAAGAATCCTCAATCCTTAACAACCGATAAGGACATTAACTACCTACAGCTAGTTCTCTAATTAGCAGGAAAAGTTAGCATTTCGAGCTTCATCAGAGCCTAAGATTAGGTACGAACAAGTTCAACTCCATATAAATGAGGAAAATATATTTTGTGGGGATTAATTATTACTCAACAAAGAATGGTAAATTTACCAAACGAGATATATATACTAATAACAAGCAGCAAAAGTAATAAAGAACTTGTCTGATCACCATGAAAAGAAAGGCATTCTGGGGTAACATTAAAGACAGTGAGATGCTATTAAATTACTATTAATAGAGGATCAAGAGCAAAAGATATAAGAAAGAAAGACAACAAACCTCAACTTCCATGGCACTGAAGCCAAATCCAGAGTCCCCTTCAACTGCTACTACAAGCCTGCCAGGACAAGCAACAGCAGCTGCAATGCAGTACCCTAGACCAACTCCCATTGTCCCCCACGTCCCAGCATCCAACCGGGTCCTTGGCTCCGTTTGAACTAATACTGATCGTCCCACATCCATAGTATTTGCGCCTTCAGAGACAACAACAGGAGCAGGACTGCCCACTTGCAATATTGCATCTCTAATAATTCTCATTGGTGTCATAAAATTAAACGGCACAACATCCTTTGCCAGCTGTGCCTCCATTTTCGAAACATTCTCCTTACTCTTCTTTGCCAGTGCCTCAACCCAAGGATGAGACTTCCCCAAACAAAAAGGGTCATCCTTAATCTCCTTATGTAACATCTCAACAACCTTAGTAGCATCACCAACCAACCCTAAACATGGTTTCCTTAGCTCTATCTCCTCCTCAGCTACATCAACCAAAATAAACTTCACATCCTTAGACCACTTTGGTGGCTCTCCAAAATGCAAAAGCCAATTAAGCCTCGCGCCAACTATCAACGCCACATCACATTTACCAATTGCCAGTGATCTAGCAGCAGTAGCAGCTAGCTCATGATTATCAGGCAATAAACCTTTTCCCATTGGTGTTGGCAAAAAGGGTATTCCAGTACTTTCAACTAAATTCTTCAAAGCATTTTCAGCTCTAGAAATTGCAGCCCCTTTTCCGAACACAATCAAAGGCCTCTCTGCTTTCCTTAATAAAGCAGCCGCCTTTTCAATTTCAGAATGTTTAACAATGGGTTTAAGATTAACCTCCTTAATCCTACAATTCGCAGCATCATTGATTAATTTCTGGGCTTCAGATTCACTAATAGTTTGATGGAGTACATCAGTAGGAAGATCCAAATAACAACCACCGGGTCGACCAGACATGGCCCTATCCAAAACACTGAAAACACAGCTAGGGATTTTCGTTATATCAGTAGCTTTAGCTGAGTATTTAGAGAAGGGTTTAACAGCTTCAATTTGGTCTAATTCTTGAAAATCGCCCCGGCCCGAATCTTTCTGATCACATGATCCGGAAATCAGGACCATGGGCCATGTATTAACGGTTGCATTGGAAAGTCCGGCGAGGCCGTGAACGCAACCGGGACCAGAGACGGTGAGAAGAACACCGGGTCGACCCGTAAGGTAGCCGTAAGCTGAAGCAGCGTAACCGGCGGATTGCTCGTTGTGGAAAGCAATGAACCGGGTACCGAGAGCGACCGCCCGGTTCGCAAGGGAAGTAACGGGTATTCCGACGACGCCGAACATCCGGTCTACACCGGCACGTGCAAGGCACATGGCGACGAAGGTGTTGCCATCGATAGCAGATGGGTTTTGGTGATCGGAATTAGACATTGGAGGAGTTTTACTCTACAGTGTGGCTTTGTTTGCTAATGATTTGATTCTTTGGGGAAGTCGAGAGAATCAATAGCTATATTTAGAAACGGGAACACGTGTCTGCTTATATATAGATATCTGTTCCGTCAGAATATTAGATTTAGATATGCCTACACCAGATATTGGAGTGGCGGCTGAGGTTGTCGGAGGCAGTGTTTGGAATGACGAAATTGGTTTTGCTTTTGCCTACTGATTCCTTCTTTTGATTCTTTGACCGAACGATTGCCAAACAAGAATTTAATTTCATATGTCAGATATTGATTTTAAAGTAACATTTATATATTTAATTTTTTTTAATAAAAATACTAACTATCGCAATTGTTATAACGAACAATATCGCTTCAATTCTAAATAAGTTAGATTGAATATATGAACCTCACTTGCTAGTTTTATAATTTTAAAAAGTTAAATATATTTGAAAAGATCTATCAAAGAAGAAACATAATTTGCAGCTAATTTAATTAATAGTGCCGAATAATTTTGGATAAACGGAGCACTAATTAAGCAAAGACCTATAAGAGAAACTACCAGCATAAATAATTAGTAAATAAATTAGCTAATACATAAAATAATATCAATATTAATCAAATACTACCAATATAAGTTAATTAGCTATTTACAGCCAAAAAAATATCAATTTTTTACTTTCCGTTGAGTAGGTGTTGTTGGAATAGATTGAGTACATCTCACGGAGTTTGAGTCTCATACGTGGGATGATTTAGCTAGCGTTTGGCCATAGATTTTTAAAATTTGTGTTGAAAAATCTGATTTGGGTAAAGTTTGGTTTGAACATGAAAATGTGTTTGGACATCAGTTTTCAAAACATATTCTCCAAATTTATTTTGGAAAAACATGATACATGACTTATACCCACAAGTTCTAAAAACTATCACAAATACCCAACAATACTATAATCAATAACATCCATCATATTATCGCAAACCGTAGTCCTGAACATAAATAAATTTGATACAGATTTATCATTTTCATAATGAACTATATGATACACTATCAGATGACCGAAAAGACAAAGCAACATTGTTATAAAATAATAAATGGTGGGCTCTTTTATAAAATACAAAAGTTTGGGATAATTTTAAAACATGTAATAGTGATATTTTGGCCCAAAATCAGCTATTGAGTTGGTTTTGGGATTTTGGATTTTGCCAAAATGAAGGCAAAATCTATGGCCAAACATGTGTTTGCCAAATAAAACCTGAATTTATTTTGGCAAAATCTATGATCAAACGGGTCCTTAGAGTTTTGAGGTTGTTTAAATTGAACTTCGAAGTAGAAGATAGACATGAAAAAAGATGATATGTGTATTACATATGTATCACATATGTATCATAGCTGTATCAAATGTGTATCACATGTATATCTATGTATACCTATACTTGAGATACATGCATAATATATATGTCACAGAAAGAAAGAAAAAAATGACTCGATTTTAACTATGAATTTTGATACCATATTAGTCCAATCACCTCCAATCTCCCTCAAATTTTGTATATTGACTCATTTATATGTTATTAATGAATTTCAATCATACATATTGAAAAAGGAGATTATTTTCTTCCTATACAATATTTGAAATTTATTTACTAAATTTGTCCTAATTTTGTATATTACATGCCCTAAATAAGGATTACTTACAAATTATATACATTCCATCTTAAAATGCTCTCAATCCATTATTACTACCTTAAATTGGGGGATTCTTTGCTTGAAAAAAGGCATAACTGAAGGGAACAATGGTGTTAATCATGTTTGAGTATTTGATGGTAGCAATAGCAGCTCCCGTCATCGGAAAAGTGTCGGCCCGAAGTATACAATCCTAGATCGTGCTGAGTTGTTGGAATAACTTGAGTGATTGGCAAGATTGGCTTGAAGTCATGAACATCAAGTGGGTTATGAGCGTCGAACGATAAACTTTGGCTACAAAATGTCTGAACCAGTCACAAATTAAATTTGATATTGAACTCTTTGAAGGTGATTAGTTTTTCCATTTAATGAATCTGTTGAAGCATTGTACTACTGTCCAAAGTTGGATGAAATGAGTTGGATGAAAATCCTCCTTGACGATGAGCAGTGAAGAGTTTTTAGTATTCAGGTGTTTTACTCTCCACCATTGATAGCCATTAAAAAGTTCTGAAGCTTTGAATTCAATTTTGGATTTTCCAAAATCATTATTTGTTTTGATTGGGTGTTGTTGCAAACAATTGGGAATATTATTTGGAGTTTATATCTCAATTTTGAGGGTGTTTGGTGAAGATTAGACTTGATTTTGGCTGAATTTCATATTGAACAAGAAGAAGAAGAAGAAGAACACATGGCATACAATATACTTACGAAATTGTAGTAACGTTGTAGTATAATTGTATGTAAATTGCATTTCGTTGTAGTTATATTTTTTTATTTGAATGTTGTAAAAAAGTTAAAAAATAGTTGTATAATGTATGAATCGTTGTATAAAATTTGTACTTAAGGTATCAATACTATCTTTTGACATAAAGTTATTGATATGTATCAAAAGATTTCTGATTCATATAATATACAACTATTTTTCAACTTCCACACACACACACACACACATATATATATATATAGACACACACACAAAACAGAATACAATTTACATACAATTATACTACAACCTTACTACATTCCGTAAGTATATTGTATGTCATGTGTCACCCTCAAAATTGAGAAATAAACTCCAAACAATATTCTCAGTTGTTTGCAACAATACCCAATCTAATAAAATAATGATTTTGAAAACCTAAATTCGAATTCAAAGCTTCAAAACTTTTTAATGGCTGTCAATGGTTGAGACTCAAACACCTTCAAAATTTATTGATACAATTTCAATTTGAACACCAATTATGCAACATGAAAGGAACTTGTTAAGTTAAAACTCTACAGTAAAACGATTGAAATACATTGATGAATTCCATCAAAAATATATACAACATGAAAGTATAAAAAATAGAGGACATCAGAGGAAGAAAAATTGAGGAAAGAACAAAGAATGAGAGATTGAGAGAGAGAGACAGAGACGGAGAGAGACAGAGCGCAAGAGGGAAAGAAGAAGGATGAGAAATAATTGATTCCTTATTCAATTCTTAATATAAAAACTCATTTAATTCCTAAAGTGTATATAATCGGTAAATTGTATATGCCTATGTAATTAGATTGAAACTTGAATAGGGGGGTAATAAAGTTTCAAATAGTATATAGGAAGGTAAAAATCCATTGAAAAAGGTACCCTTTTGCTTAGGTTTTTGGAATCTTGTATATTTTTCTCTTTGTGTTTTATCATCTTGTTTGCTACCTCATTCATGAATTTTTTTTCCTGTCTTGTATCTAATGTTGTTGATCACATTTAAAAATATGGTAGGAGTTTTGATAAGTCTGTAATTAATAACAAAAAGTTGGTAAGTTTAGGCCTATTTTGGACATTTCCGTAAGATTCTCCCTCCATAAATACGGATATCCTTGAGCTTGTCCGACAAAAAAAATTAAAGTATGCGTGTTAAGCAATGTGGCATTATGCCGTAAAAATAGCACAGACTAGCCAGTTTTTGGACTGGTCATTCAAAAACAGCTAGTGTTTGCCAAGTCATTGAAAAATAGCCATTATTTTGCGGCAACAGAGACCGGTCTAGCATAATATACTGGAGTTCGGTGCAGTTGTGTATGAACTTCCAGCATATTATGCTGGAACTCCAACACGCGAAAAGTCCCAGCATAATATACTGGAGATTCGAGCACCTGTGTATGAACTTCCAGCATATTATGCTGGACCGATATACTTTGCTGGAACTCCAGTATAATATACTAGAGTTCCAGTATACTTATGCTGGAACTCCAGTATATTATACTTGAGTATTTTTCGGATTTTGAACAGTGTTTTCGATCAAATTTATCTTTAATTGAAAAGTACCTAAATTTTAATTACTTTTAAAACTGTGACTATTTTTTATTGATCACTTGTAAATCTGACTGTTTTTGAATTTCTATCCATTATGCCAGCCTTTAACTTATTGGTCGTTTTGAGGCGTTGGAGGACTTTTGTAACTGTAGCAAATGATAATATTTGCACACGCCTCAAATCTCAATCAAGTTTTCAGCATGACATATTATCACTCTTCTTGTTCTTTGAATGAGGCTCGAAACACTTTATGCACACCTAGACATTACATTAGGTGACCTGTCTTATAACTTGGAGTAAAAGGCTCGCACCGATTGTGATATTAATATATTTTCCTTACACATTGCATTGCTAATAGGTTTGACGAAACGTGCTCGACACATGTTTACAAGTGGCCTTTGACGTCTCAAAATGAAATGAAAACGACAATACACAAAGAACAGGGGAAATTTTCATATTCGTGTCACTGAGGAAACAAATATCCGAGCCAAGTGGATCTCTATCTTTTTCGTGAAGTTCTCTATCCCATTTTGTGCCACCTTTTCCTCGACGTGATGCTGGATTATCGGATGAAATATCAACTAATTTAACAAACTTGACTTAGAAGTCAGCCCAGAATAAGAAAGAGTCTAGAGGTTCATGTGCCCCCACTGGATATATAAAAGCACGTCAACATGAATGGTTATTATGGACCAACAAGGCAACAGCTGCTTAATTATGTCTTAATACTTGCAATTCCGTCAAAAAAGGGGCATCAAATGAAACATAAATATTGCATGAATTACTGGCCCTTACACTCAGGACTCAGGAGCGGATGAGGTTATAGGTATGGGTTCAATTGAACCCATAACTTTGATGCAGAGCATAAATTTATCTGTAAAAATTTATCAGAATAGCAATAAATAATAGAGATGAACCCATAACTTTAACATTATAATGAGTTCAATGCTAAAAACCTAAAAGTTGAACCCATAAAATTTAAATTCTAGATCCGCCTCTGCTTACACTAGCATACTGCTGAGGAAGAAGAATATGTACCAGCAACCATCTAGCGGAAATTTCCTCTTCTGATTAATGTGATTCAACTGATGGATGCCAAAGAATGTCACTAGATAAAAATATATCTTGCTTAATAACGTCGCTGATTGTACTTCAGAGGCACAAAAATAAAGTCAAGACAATCAGTTCCATAATCAACCATATCGGACCAATATATAAAGCCAAAATTGGTATCTAGTCTACATACAGTTTCTTCTGAACCCAAAAAACCAGCCAGGTTAACTGCTTCAAAATGCGACTGGACTTGATACATATATCAGAAGAAGAGGGGAAAGACAGGCTTTAGTGATCAGATATCATCCACGAGAACCCCGGACGAGATACCTTCCAAGGCACAATACTGTCAAACCAAAACAGAAAACATTAGAAAAAAAAAGTTAACATCTTCATATTAGGCTCCATCTTCATCTGATTTACTCTTAGGCAAAGGCAATTGCCCTTCGTTTGGATCTTCTTCAACCATGTGATCAGGTGGAGGGGCTTGCTCCTCTCTTTCACTATTTTCAGGGCGAAAGTTAATAGGGAACTTTGTTACTCTGGGTTTGTCTGATAATATATTTCTTTGAACCCTATCAATTAGGACTTTTTGTGGAGGTTCTTCCCTCAGTTGCTCATCACCATAATCATTGTTCACATAGTAGCCAACTCGTACAAATTCCTGCCCCACATATGAGCAGGTCAGCAAGAGCACAGTGACACCAATAATGTCTTCTTCACGAATTTTTGAAGGATCTGGAGGGTCCGCCTAGCATCAAGTTTATAAAATATAGCATAAATTCAATGAGGCAGACAAAGCATTAGTATAAGATATAGCATAAATTCAATGAGGCAGACAAAGCATAAGTTCCATAATGAACCCTTGGAAATCCAGGAGATAATACCTGCAAGACAAAGCGGTAATTTCCAACATTTACGGGGCCAACAAGGACACTTTCTAGAAGTTGGTCATATGTCTCATCTTCAGCTGATCCAACATAGATAAGCTTCCATTCCAAATCTGCAGATCATATGGCAAACAGATTACCTGATGCAACCAAAATCAAATAAATTATACTTACAACAACATCAACCAAACAACTAAGCCTCAATCCCAAGCTAATTGGGGTCAACTGCATGAATCCTCATTAACCATGTCGCTCCATTTAGACCCATATGAATCAAATAAATCAGATTAAAGAAAGAAAATAAGTGGCAAACTTGGTAGTCTTAATCCATGAAACAGTCAGAATGCATCCAGCTTTTTAAATAATAAAAATCAATTTGGTGGGAGAATTTTTATCCGCAAAGAATATAGCTTCTATTCATTCAATCCGTAGATCATTTTACTGAAATTTTGATCCTAAAAGAAAAGGGAACTGTGTTGCCAAAACAAACAGATCACCTAAAAAAGGGTGGCCTCATTAAGCAAATATATTATCTTTCAACAGACAGATACTTACATAACAAAAGTAAGTATATGCAATAGCACATTACTTATCCCAAAAAAAAAAAAAAAAAATAGAAGGTATACGCAATAGCACGTGAAAGAAGCAAACTAAGTTGGAACAGTATGCATCTAAAATAGAAAATCCACAACAGCATTAGACTATGTTTCCCCTCACTTAAGCATATAACAAAGATAATTTTCCCAATTAGTTCAAAAGAAGCACGTATCTCTAAAATCATCATACTCTGCAACAGAGAGAATCACAAACTTAAATTGACAGAGAAGTTCCTGAGTAAGATAGAAGGTCCCCGAAAAAATGCTAAAACATTACGCCCATTCTCTTCCCTGTTAACCACCTATAGAGTCCTTAAAAGTTGGGACAGATGGTTGAGGTCCTAATGATCGTTTGCTGTTCTGAGACATGGAAGCAAATAACTCTCAATCGGATTACGGAGGACTAACATCCGCCTTCCGTTTGACTTTAGGGATGAATAAGCAACTACACAAAACTATCCTATATCTGTTCTTTGAATTGATGATCTGATGGCTGGTTCCTGGCAGATAACACTTTCACCTGAGGGGATTATTCATACCATGGGTCTTAAACTAAATTTATCTCCTCCAGAGTTTTTCCAACCTCTACCAATCACTGTGCCACTAGACCCAGCAACAAATAATGCTTGCATTAGGGTAGGCTGTCTACGTCACATCCCTTGCAGTACCGCCCTTCCCGGACCCTACGTGAACGCAGGATGCTTTGTGAACCGAGCTGCCATTTTTTACCCTTAATTAGATGAACACCTGGGTTCAAAAGTTGTTTTCCACCCGGTATCACATGAATCGGCGAATGATAGAAACCTAAGTTGCTCGGATAAGGGTGCGGGTGTCCGACACGGGGTGCAGATCTAGATGTTGGTCCTTCGAGATGTAAATTCTAAGATTCGGGAATACAGATCCTAGTACGGATACGGGTGCGGGGATCCAGCTAAAAATAATTCAAAAAACTAAAATATAAAAATATCTCTACCGGGCTTAAAAAAAATTTCTCACTTGTGGGAAATTACTGGGCTTGTTGTTGTTGTTATCTCTAAATTATGAAAAAAATTGTAGAATACTTATGTATAGCTTATAAGTGTTAATTTCTTTTTATTCTCAAGTTGTAGATAAGTAAATGGCTGATTTCCTAGATAAGGTATGTTAAGGTATGTTATTTTCTTCAAATTTACTCTAGTTATGGTTCTGATTTGGGGAATCAAATTGTATTTCGGCTCAAATTTTTCCGTTCGTCGTGGTCAAAGTACCCAAAATTATTTGAACAGATCCGGTACGGATCCCATACACGCACCCATAATAATGTCGTGTCGACACTGATGCGTCACCTAAACTGTCGTGTCGAAGCAACTTAGATAAAAACTATTAAATCCCATATACAGTTTTTCACCATTATAAGCATTTTTATATCCCCTCACAACAATCCATTTCACAAAAAACTTCTATCCAGATCTGTCCCTAGTACCTAGTCTGATAGTATTATGTCACCCTATAATCCCATAAACTGACCAAACAGCCCCAAAGAAAATAATGCAAAGTAGGTTATTTGATTCATCTTGTGCATTAGGATTCAGAAATGGAGGACTGCTGAATGTATTAATGCTTCACATAAAACATGGTATTGAATATTATTACTATGAAATTCCTGTAGTATTAGAATCTCTTAGCTGCGTGTCATCAGCAAATGAAAATCCCTTTCTTGAAGCTACTGCTGGAACTAACACCAAGACACCACATCGCCCACCTTGAACCAACTATAAAGGATACTTTAGGGGACATGCCAAGATGCTTCATTGGTTTGGGCACACATGCAAATAATCTAATTCAGATCATCAAGTTAGATCATGGGCAGTAAGTGAAATGAAATAAAAGGCAGAGGCTCACAATGAGTTCATTCTTAAAATTCAAGTATCCACAATCTGAATAAGCATAACATTCGGACTACTTGGAGGAAATATGCCTTTTATGCTGCACATATAACATGAAATATCTGTTCAAGTGCACCGTGCAATAAACCCCAACATGAAGGAATCCACAACTTTCATGAGCCCGAGACTGATTACTCCTAAAATTCGTATTCAACTTCCTCTGAGCAAATGATAATACACAACATTGCTCATATGATGCTATTCATCCCCCCAAATCATTAGCAAGGCCAACCAATAGACAATATTTATGATTGAAAGAATCGCCTCACTGTATAACCCTACTTCAGCAAATCAACCAAATTTATGCACAAACCTTTTATGTATCTTTTAACTAAGGTGCCCTCAAACACTAATATATGTGTCCGTTGGATATTTCTACTCAAGTCGCAAGATTTTACAACAGCTTAGCAAAAAGAATTAAAAATACACAAATACTAATTCCAACAATAGGAGAAAAATGTAAAAAAATTTAGCCAAATCAGTTCAATTAACTCTCTTTATATAAAGGTAACCCTAATATGTAGCGAGATGCAACATGCAAAAATAGGTACAATAATTAGCAAAAGAGAGAAATGGAAGAAAGAGACAGAGAAAGCACCATCGTCGAGAGGAGTAACGCACTCGTAAGAGATTTCGAACTGGAAAGGGGTCAAAAAAGAAGCCGGATTGTCTAACACCGTTACATTCGTGATGTTCACCGCACTCATATTGTATCCAAATAACCAAAGGTGTAAATGGTGAGAACCCAGCTCAAATTCTAGAATCTTAAGCAAAGAGAGCAAGTTTCTTCACCGCCATAACCAACAATTCAAGTAAAAGGCAACTGATTAGAACAAAATACCCAAAAGAACGAAGCAGCAGCCCCTCTATTTCGTGGGGAAGTTGCTCGGACGAAATGATTTAGTTTTATATGTGTGACCTGCTGTTTCTCCGGCTACGGGGTATAGTAGGTTTCTGGCGGGAGTTCTAATCAAGTCCATCATAGCTCTTGCGGAGGAATTTATATATTTCCATTAAATAATGTAAAATTTATGTACATTGGCTTTTACATATATAATACTACTAGATAATATGCATACCAATAATAGGGGTTTTGTTATGAAATATTATAATTATACTAGTAGAGGTCTATAACTCCTAAAGAAGTTACTTTCACTATTTTCTTCATTAACCTTCCACTATTCTTCATCATTATGGTTGTAACTACCACAACTCCATAACTGATCGGCTCCCGCCTATACCACTAAAGAGTAGCAAGTACGGGGGTCAATGCAGCTTTTACCCGAAGGGTCGGGATCGATTTCCACAGGGGGCTATATATGTTGGAGTCGAGTGTCTAAGTGATCTAGTAGCGTGTTGTGTTCTTAGTTGCACTTCTCATAAAAAGGGTTTGCAATTATACTATGATTTTAGCCTAATTGAAATTACGAACTAGCTAACTAAAATCTTTTTGAAGGTTTTCTCAGTTGATAAAAGGGGCTAGGGCTGTGACTTCCACCAAGGTGAGCAATTAACGGGTCTAAAATCTAGAATGAGATTGTGAAATGGGGATTTATGGTATAACCTCATGCTAAGGTACTCACCCACTACCTCTCGGTAATATGGGGGACTTTACCCAAAATTGGCTTTCTCAAGCACAATTGGATGTTTCCATGAACCGCACGAATTGGCTCAAATCGGGTGTAGCTATCTCTAACATCCACCCTTTTACTCGGGTTATCAACCTCTTAAGCTCCCCTCTATATTTTGTTAGCTTAATTACCTAGACTTGGGTCATCTTTCTCAAGAGTGACCCTAGTCATAAAGGCTTGACATAGTGTTTGCAACCACTATATATGAGATTTATGCACAAATTAAGCTAAATACCAAAGACCCATACACATAATCACTCTAAAATTGAAAACCCATTAAATACCCACACTAGGGTTGGGTGACAACCCTAGATAATGGGTCTAGCTACTCATGAATGAAGAAGAAACACAAGTAGAAGATGG
Organism: Nicotiana undulata; assembly: GCA_005239495.1. Classification (NCBI taxonomy): domain Eukaryota; kingdom Viridiplantae; phylum Streptophyta; class Magnoliopsida; order Solanales; family Solanaceae; genus Nicotiana; species Nicotiana undulata. The sequence goes on from ML275690.1 coordinate 72,114, forward strand.
ATTTAAGCTCATAATTGTGATTTACAAGATAATAGTTGAAGAACTAATGTTAAAACTATGCTAAAATTACTCAAAATATCCAAAAAGTGATGTTCACGTGTTCTCCAAACGGCTGATACCCTAAAAAATGAAGAAAAGATCTATTTATACATGGCTGAAAATACTGGATAAAAATGTCTCTACGGAGAATCTGCTCCCAGAGTAATTCTAAGCGCTGGGGCGAAGAGGCTTCCGCTGCAGCAGATTAATGACCGCTGCAGCGATTTTGAACTTTATATCTCCTAGATCTTCAACTTCGTGCCCAGCGGAATATTAGAGTGCTGCAGCGGCGGCTCGAGCGCGATAGCGGAATATTACCGCTGACCGCGGAATCATGAAATCTCAAGTTTGCCAACTCTCTGAAGTTACTTAAACGCTCCCAACGGATAATTGAGCGCTGCAGCGGAAAAGTGGCGCAAACAGCGCTTTGAAAGGCCTTGAAACACAGCTTTCTGAAGTTTGCAGCGTGGCAACGAAGAGAAATCCGCTGCAGCGATGGGACAAACGCTGCAACGGAAATATGAGCACTGCAACGATTTAGCTGGGTCCTGGAATTTTGCAAGTTCTGCTTCTTTTTTTATGTCTTTTGGATCAATATTTACAAATCCACTTAGTTCCTGCAATTCAAACCACTTGCATTAAAATGTGGGGTTAGTTAAGCCAATTATTGCCTCAAAAACCTAAGAAAATGGGGACAAATAGTAGTATAAATCACTAGTTATCAATTACCTCATTCATGATCTTCCCCATGATGACATCCTTTTGTATTACCTTAATTCCATCCTATAAATAGAGCGTTTGGGCATCACATTGTATAAACTTGAATACATGGAAGAAATAAGAATCTCTCCTCTCTTTCTCTCTATGTCTCTTATCTATTTTCTTGTTTTACGTTATTGCTTTGAGCTTAGTTTCTTAACACGTTATTAGCACGAATTGCTATTTTATTTGGTACTTCGTAAAAATGATGAAAGAGGCAAGGAATTGATTTTGGAGATAAAGTTATTAACAGTGGATGTTTTCTTCCAGTAAGATGTCACACGTAATTTTTTATTTTCATTTTGTTTGACTAATGTCCAAACCTTCCATGAGAGTTTCAGTGAGCTTTGTCAAGTGATTAAGGTGAATTTTACATTTTATCTTGTCAAATATATTTGTGGTAAGAGTCATTTTACTATTACCAAAGATATATTTACATGCAATTATACACAAAAAGAAAGATATACTACAAGATGCAAGGCATTTATGGCATATAAATAAAATAATAAATGTATTGGTGACACTGTTATGTTTTTGATGATGTCATATGTTGTATATTATTTAATTTATTTCTTTTTACATGTATTTGTTTACATTTTTCACTTATCAGTTAAACATGTAACCATACAGTAAACTGTGAGTAGATTTCGTTGTTTTCTTATCGCAAAGCCTTGTTTACTTTTTTAGTTCATGGAGAATACATGTAAGAGATTTTGTCTATTTTCTTTATATTTGACCAAGTCATTTGTAATTGTTCGTGAAAAAAAATCTATGATAGTTCTAATGAAAAATTCGAAGTGATAATTTTGGCTCAAGGGTGATTCTCAGTAGCACTTCGGCCTATTATGCTATTGGTTGGGGGTAAGACGGTGGGTTCAAGTGCTATCGCACCTTGAGGGTAAGACACCGGGTTTAATTCCTAGTTTACCATGATAATAAGGCGTTGGGTTCGAGTCTCAACGCATTATGGCCTAACATGCCTTTATATGGGTAATGCATCGGGATTGAGTACCAATGCACCATATTGGTTATATAATGATGACTAATGAAATATAATGTTATTTCATGAAAAGGCATGAAGCTTGTCCCACATGATTTTCTCCATTCTTGAAGTGAATGTGATAGCGGTGCGTAATAAGTCTAAATGAAGACAGGTGGTTGACCAATGAACGTGGGTGTGCCGCAGACCAAAATAATATAGTCATCATTATGGTAAATGTAAAAAGGAGAACAATAAGGGTTATCAAAATAATCCTTCAAAAGTGAATGAATTGTGTATTAATATGGTGTGAAAATATGAGGCACACTCAGACAAGTATAGTCCATTTTTTTAAAGAATGTAACTTGTGACAAGCATTGAAAATGCAGGCTCATTCTTGAAAGTGAATGTGAAAATATATATGTGATATAAATTATGCATAAGAATGTGCTTATGCATGGTTGGATAAATACTATAACTCACTTCTACTGGGAGGTTTGAGAGAAATAAAGATAGTGAATTTTACAATGTGGTTACATGACTATGTCATTGGTCGCGATATGTGGTACGCCAAAAAATATTTTGCCATGTCTTATAAAAGGTTATTAAAGGCAAAGTTAAAGTAAGAAATGATTTTTCTTATGATAATTTTGACCATGATAATTATTATGATATAATTTTCTCCATGAAGGAGACATTCACCATATGGATGGTGTGACAAAGATCTTATAGTACAAAAATAACTAAGAGCTCCGAAAGGACTAATTTGTTACTATCCAGATGAATAAAAAAATTTATGACATTGATATTGTAGTAAGTCTCAAAAGAAATTTTTTGAGTTTCAAATATATTAGCCAAAGTGGTTGGCATTTGAGACTATAAATGAAAGGAAGATTGAATATCGTCATATTACTATAATCATACCGGGTAATATGAAAGGTGTAACGACCTGGTCTGTCGTTACGTAGAAATTACATTATAATTGTTGTTATTGACTTGTTATAAAATTATTTTACTATATTTGATGTGTTAGAGTTGATAGGCTTGAAATCGAAATGGTTAAATGAGAATTCAGTCACTTAGTCCTTAAGAATAACCTTAAAATAAGAAAAGTCAACTAAGAGTTGACTTATTGGTAAACGACCTCGGAACGCGGATTTTATGGATCGAATAGCTTCGTTAGGTGATTTGGGACTTAGGAGTGTGTTCAGAATAATTTTGTGATGTCCGATGTAGAATTAGGCTTGAATTGGCAAAAGTTAGTTTTTGGCGATTTCCGATCGGCAATGAAAAATAGGCTATCAGGGTCGGAATGGAATTCCGAAAGTTGGAACAGGTTCGTAATGTCATTTTGGATATGTGTGCAAAATTTCAGGTCAATCGGATGTGTTTTGGATAGTTTCGGCATCATTGGTAGAATTTAGAAATTTCAAAGTTCATAGGCTGGAATTCGATGTGATTTAGTATTTTTGCGTTGGTTTTGGTGATTCGAAGGCTCGACTAAGTTTGTGTGATATTATGGGATGTGTTGGTATGTTTTAGTTGAGGTCTCGAGGGTCTCGGGTGAGTTTCGGGGTGGTTTCGGGCCATTTCTAGGCCATTTCTAGTTGCTGGTTTTTGGCTTCAGGGTGTACAGTGCGATACCACTGATTTGGATGCGTTAGCACAGAGGAAATTTGGAAAAATCTAATTGTGCTGTGCGATCGCACAAGGCTTCCTGCGATCGCACAGAGTAAATTCTCCGCTGCACTATCCCGACTTTGGAAACTTATAACTCACAATCTATAATAAATTTGAAGATGATCCAAAAATGAAAGTTTTAGCTCTTGATGTCTAGTTTTCAGAAAGTTAAGCCAATTATAATTTGGAGTTTTG
>ML275692.1:0-17286 GCA_005239495.1 Nicotiana undulata
ACTCATAAGGCCTGGAAGCCTCCTCACATCATTCATAAGGCCTGGAAGCCTCCTCACATCACTTATAAGGCCTGGAAGCCTCCTCACATCTCTCAGTCAGACACTTTCAATTAACCTTTAGGCCATAAACAAATCGGGTTCTCGACATAGTATAAAAAACTCTGAGTGTCAAAACCATTTATCAGGAAAAGACTGAGTGTAGTTCAAAACATATCAAGTGAGGAAATACAGTAAAACAGTCCCCCAAGGGGTAAACAGATCGGCACTAGGCCCCAAACATGGTTTACAATCCAAAACATATCATAATACATAAATACTAATTAAGCAAAGGCTTAAAAATTGGTTTCGCAACTCAATAGTTGCCTAAGTAGGGAATATATTTCCCAAGTTTCAATATTTGTATTTCAAAACCTGTGAAGGGTGCATAATCCGGGGTTTCATACCCTCAGGACAGGATTTCAAGACATTACTTACCTCAAAACTAGCCCGAAAACTATTCCGCAATGCGCTTGCCTCTCGAATCAACCTCCGAAGGCTCCAAATCTACCAAGTTCAGATTTTTATCATCAATACATGCTTAAGGAATAAATTCCAATTGAAAATATCGAATTTAGCTCAAAATCCGAATTCGGTCAAAAACCGACCCCCGGGACCGCGTCCCAAAACTCAGAAGTTTTGACAGAAAAGTGTTCTTCATCTTCTCACGATTCCGTACATATAAAGAACACCAAAATCGGAGTTCGTTTGACCCCTCAAATCGACCCTTGAAGGTCTCATAATCTCATGCCCCAAAATCCTATTTTTCTACTGTTTTTCATGAATTAAAGGCTGAGATTACGGTCTATAATCACCCATAAACGAGTTTTAATGATTAAAACACTTACCTCTATGAAGAACAAGGATTTCCCTCTTCAAACATCACCCCCAAAGCTCTTAGTCCGTACAAAAATGGTGGAAATAAGGTTTAAGTCGCGGAGGGTTTAATTATTTAATGCCCAGGTCAATACTCTTCGCGTTCGCAGTCAACGCCCCATGTTCGCGTTGACAAACCTCCTTTGCCCTTCGCATTCGCGGTCAACGCGCCACGTTCGCACTGCCTTGCCCGGACGACCCTTCGCGTTCGCATCCCCAGGCCCGCGAACGCATAGACCAAATGGCCTGGGGGCCCCTTGAGTGAAATAACCCTACGCGAACGCACCAGTAGCCCCGCGTTCGCGATGCACTGGCAAATTCCTCTCCGCGTTCGCACCTGCCCAGTCGCGAACGCATAGACCAAAATCCCCCAGCTCCCATTTCCCCTATGCGAACGCGGCCCCCTTCCGCGAATGCATAGGGTTAATTCCCTGTGCAGAAACACCAGAAAACCAGCAGTGTTTTCAATTCCCAACGAGTCCGTTAACCAACCGAAATCAATCCCGAGCCCCTCGGGACCCCAACCAAATTTACCAACAGGACCCATAACATCATTCAAACTTAGTTGCACTCTCAAAACAACAAAACTAACATCAAAACCCCAAATTTACATCGGATTCAAGCCTAAGAACTTTGATATTTCTAAAATTCACCAATGATGTCGAAACTATCCGAATCAACTCTGTTTGACCTGAAATTTTGCAGACAAGTCCAAAATGACATTACAAACTTGTTCCAACTATCAGAATTCTATTCCGACCCCGATAGCCTATTTTTCAGTGCCGTCCGGAATCGCCAAAAACTAACTTCCGCCAATTCAAGCATAATTCACACCGGACATCACAAAATTATTTTAAACACACTCCTAAGTCTCGAATCACCTAACGAAGCTATCCGAGCCATAAAATCCGCATTCTGAGGTTGTTTACCAATAAGTCAACTCTTAGTTGACGTTTCCCATTTTAAGGCTATTCTTACAGACTAAGTGCCTGAATTCTCATTTAACCATTCCGATTCCAAGCCTATCAACTCTAACACATTAATAACAAAATAACCAATCTATAATAAGTCAATAACAACAATTATAATGCAGGTTTCACGTAACGACAGACCGGGTCGTTACAGCGGCAAAGTTCCCTAGGGCCCCAAATGGGTCCCTGGCCAATACCAGCACCCAAGCAAATTGCCAAGATTTTAACAAAGTGTAGTGTGGAATTACCAGCCTTGTGTGTCAAAGTTCAATGAGTACTCAGGGGTACTCAGGAAATGCTCACACGAAGGGGGTAGGACCAAATTTCTAAGAGTAGTGTGAAGTGCTTATAGTTTAAAAGAGTTAAGCTTGGAAGGCAGATCTGAAATAACAGTTTTGAAAATGACTTCAGAAAACAAAGTAAGAGTTTTATGAAAGAAAAATAGTTTGCAAAAGGAAAGAAACAGGCCAATCACAACTCAGCAAAGGTGCAGGGTTCAAGAGACTAATTCAACAGGGGAAAGGGAGTTGGGGACAAGTAATTCTCATGATAGCAGCAAGCTTACACGCAATTAGTCCTTAAAATAAAGTTACAGGTTCTCAAACAATCACAATTATCACATAGCATTAAGTATCGAACAAAGTCAGATACTCGATGCAGACTTGAATCATATGACAACCAAGAATTGTGTAGAGGGGAAAAACTTATAGTATTAGGAGTCATGCAGAAGATGAAAACATATAAGAGATACTAGTCATGCCGAGATAAGAATAAAAGTAGCCACATATGAAAATAGGTATGCTAGTTTCACAAGAGTCAAACAAAGTCGTAATGAATCACATAAGGGAAAGCAGGAGACATATTAGGCTAAAAGGGAAAAGGGGATAATGGGGACATGCTAGTTACATGGTAGGCAATAGAACCACAGGATAAAACACAGAAGGAATAGTAAGTAACTAAACAAGAACTGGAGCATATTGTATAGTGATAATATAAGACTAACATAGAGACATACCAGTCGAATAGTAAGGAATAGCAAAATGCAAAGAAATAGAACATCAACAACAGTGTGCAGAATGAGAGAGCAGCAGTATAGCAAATAGAGAAAGAGAGAAAGAGCACAAGAGAGAATGCAGAATAGTCTCTGTGTGTGTCCTTTGCTAGTGAAAGAGTAGAAGCATATATAGTTGCAAACAAGTAGTAAATAAGGTAACAAACAATTAGCTCAGTAGAATTATGGAAGTAGGCATCAATTTGAATCAAATTAATATAAGTACTCCCTTTAACTAAGGAGTCATACTCAATCAGGGATAGACTAGTAATATAAGGAAATAAGATCATGTAAGGACAGTCCAAGTATAGCACATGTAAGTAAGACCAAGTTCAGAATCCTATTTAAGGAGAAATATATACGTATCAATTTGACAGTAATACTAGACACGAAAATAGATCAAGAGATAGTTAAAAATTGAAGATCAGCAAGGACATCCTCAAATGAGGCCCTAATTACAAGAAATCAACATTAATTAGAGGAAAATATCACAAGGAAGTGATTTCAGCACATATAGCAAGTAATTAGTCGAGGTTCAGAAAATCCAATTAAGGAAAGGTCTGTAAGAATCAATCTAACAGTAGAATCAATCACATAATAAAGCAAGGGAATAATTTGTAGGTCAAAATTAGGGACTTAAGTAAGAATCTCATAGAGTCAGGGATTCAACACTAGCACAAACGAACATGACATAATAGGGAGAACCAAAGAATCAGAACCCTAATGATTATAATAACAAGAAATCACATAGGTTTAGAGATTCAGAGAAAAATAGAACATCTCACAATATTATAAGCATAAATAACATATAATAGACAGAAATCAGAACATGGTACGAATCATGATACGGGTAAAAGAAAGGAATAGTCAGGAACCCTAGTGACGAGCACATAGCAAATAACACCAGGGATCACAGAGTATCCACAAAAAGCAAAGCACTCATGCTAAACAGATAAACGTAGATGGCCAATATACTCAGACTCACAGATTGAACCAAGAAATTCGGGGTTCTTAACAACAAATGAGTCAAACAAGAGGAAAAGCTCAAATAAAGTTAGAACACGGTAAAAAAACCACAAGAATAATGCTAAGAAGTTAAAAGAGGACTGTTTCGAAAAAGGGTTTTGAACCCTTGTTTTAAAAAGATGAGAAATCGTTTAGGAAATTGAGAAATCTTTGAAGAAAACATGGAAAGAACTAATAATATGTATAGATATACTACGTATCTAGAAAAAATCGAAAAGTTCAAAAGTTAGTTCATAAAAGAATCAGAGATAACCGGAGATTGTGGCATGGTCGTGTCAAAACCCCACCGGAGAAGGACGGAAAATCACCAAAGTAGGAGCCCCAGTAGATGTCTGGGCCTGGTAAAGACCAACAGAGGTCTCAGAGACGGAGAGGATCGTAGAGATAAGGCTTCAAGGCGGCTGGTGGTCGAAAGAGGAGAGACTGGTGGTCGGAGGCAGGCCAAGAGCCATCGGAGAAGGAGAAGAACCAGACAGTTCTAGAGAGAAGGAGGAGAGAAAGAAACGGGTAGAAAGAGAGACCAGTCTCGAAGACTGAGGGGTCGGGGGGGGTCATTCGAGGGTTAATTATAGTAAGGTNGTGATAAACAGCTCAGATTGAGTGGGGGTTGGGCCGGGTAGATTTTAGGGATTGCGCTGAGTCGTTTTAGGATCTGATGGGTTGGGTATTTGGGTTTAGAGCTGGGGTTGAAATGTGGCTAATATTTAAATAAAAATAGGCTAGATATTAAATACCCAATAAAAATAGGTAATTAATTAATTAAAATATCTAATAAATTATAAAAAAATAAAGTTAAGCTTAAATAGGTAAAATTACAGTAATTAACTGATATTGAATGTAAGAAATGCATAAGTTCCGAATTAAAATAATACAAAATGTCTAATTGGGTCGTAATTGCAAAATTATTGTAATTGAAATTAAATAAGACCCAATTGACTAATTCGTGAAATAATTGGATTTTAATAGATAGGAAACGATTATAAATAACATGTTGTGCTAGGAAATATTTTGAAATTGTTTAGAGCATAATTTATAAATTATTTAATTATGAAATATTTAAAAGAAACAGGAAAATAACTTAATTAAAATATGAAAAATAAGAGAAAATGCTCATTATTACGAAGAGAAATTTAGAAAGCTTATATGCAAGTTTGCAAATAATTTGAGAAAAAATTAAGTATCAACAGTTGCCCCTCTTTACCCGGGAAGGATGAAAGAATTGTCGGGTAAAGATATGATGACCAATTTTTGACCGAGTGGAAATTGGATGAGAGATTTAGGCCGCACCCTGGTTTCTGAGTTGCCTACATATCCCTGGTTTACAAAAATCAGGCCGTATGTAGTTCCGAAATCATCGGCAAAATATACCGGTGATGTTTCATAAGAACGGACGCAAGGTGCAAGGTAAGGCAAAATTGGAAGGTCTTACGGGGTTGTTTTGGAGAACTGGAGCGGTCCGCTCCTGCCTGGTTGGTTGTTCCGGCCGGATTACCTGCAAGTAAATAATAAGCATATATCGTGCATAATATAAATATGATGCAAGTTCCTGTTGGACTATGAATGCCGTCTTTGGAATATTTAGGATGATGTCCTTAGACCATGATGTCCTGGGCCATGAATCGCTTGGTGCGGGATTCGTAGGCTATGAAATGATGTTCTCGGGCCATGAGGATGGTTCCTCCGAACCATGGTGCCTTTGAATAATGATATGCAAGTTGAATAAAAGAGATCCTTAGGCCATGAAATGATGTTCTCGGGCCATGAAGATGGTGCCTCTGAACGATGACGCCTTTGGACAAGTTGGCGATATTTCAGCCCATGAAGAATGCAGTAGTATGATGCTGACAAGACAGAGCTTAGTCTTGCGATTTGCGAAAGGAAAGAGGGGCAGAGCTTAGCCCGAAAGAAAGCGTAAATAAATAACGTAACGAAAGGTGATTGCTTTGAAAAGGCAGAAATGAGCTTTGCGTAATGAAATAAAATGCGGAGAGAGGTAGCGTGGAACCTCAGAAGGCAGAATGATAGCCTTATGCAATGCAGGAAATAAATGCTAGGGAGGTAGCGCTTAACCTCAGAAGGAAAAATGGTAGCCTTATGCAAAGATGCGAATGCAGGGGAGGTAGAGCTTAACCTCGGAAGGCAGAATGGTAGCCTTATGCAATGCGAGAAAATGCAGGGGAGGTAGATCTTAACCTCGGAAGGCAGAATAGTAGCCTTATTCAATGCGAGAAAATGTAGGGGAGGTAGAGCTTAACCTCAGAAGGCAGAATAATAGCCTTATGCAATGTGAGAAAAATAAAATGACAGTAAGAGTTCTTAGCTGATGATAGATTTTTGTGATATGATCGTTGTGAATGAAGCATTGTTTGCGATAATAGTAAGTGTCGGCATGCCCGACGAGTTTGAGAATGTATCTTTGAGAAGTATGCGTCTTGCGGGGATAATAAGATGTTTTGGTCTTTCGCCGTATTTGTGCCTGCATCCAAAGAAATAGCCGTGAGTTCTGTAAAGGGGAGGGTTAGTCCGTATCAACGCTGGCTCAGCTCGGCCTATCTGCTTGATAACAATAACTTTGTTGTACCATAGGGGGTAGCGTTGCTAAACAAGATGTTTTGGGAAGTGAATATGCATCGTTTTATAAAATATAACATACAATTTAAAAACAAATTTCTTTGGATGAACCGACGACCACGACGCGGTTCAAGACATTGCAGCTTCTCTTGCTACGAAATGTTGAGGGTCCTCCTCAAAATTCTGCCCCAGTTTGATAGGTGAATGCTTCTGACTGTTGCTCGTGCGGTAACCTACTGAACTCACTTCGGAATTTTGAGGTCCCTCCTCAAAATTCTGCCCCAGTTTCCATTCGTGGGGAAAATGAAATTTTTATTAAAATGTGACCGAACCCATAGGGTTGTCTACGTATCCCCTCTTAAACGGGAATCAGGTCAGGCGTAGTTTAATTTACAACATTGAGAAAAGCATAAAGAGTTACACATAGTAGCGCTTGACTGCATCTGAGTTGATTGGTTTAGGCCAAACTTCTCCATCCATTTCTGCAAGTATGAGTGCTCCTCCTGTCAGCACTCGGTGGACCATGTACGGGCCCTTCCAATTGGGAGAGAATTTCCCTTTTGCTTCGTCTTGATGAGGAAAATTTTTCTTTAACACCAGCTGCTACAGTGTGAATCGTCTTGGTTTGACTTTCTTGTTGAAGGCTCTGTATCATTCTGTTCTGATATAGCTAACCATGACAAACTGCGTTCATTCTTTTTTCGTCTATGAGGGCCAATTGCTCATAGAGACTTCTTACCCATTATGCGTCGCTCAACTTAGCTTCTTGTATGATTCTTAGAGATGGAATCTCAACCTCGGCGGGAATAACAACCTATGTGCCGTATACCAACATATAAGGAGTTTCCCCAGTTGATGTGCGAATCGTGGTACGGTATCCCAGTAGGGCGAATGACAGCTTCTCATGCCACTGCTTGTGTTTCTCTATCATCTTTCTTAGTATCTTCTTGATGTTCTTGTTGGAAGCCTCAACGACTCCATTCATTTGAGGTTTGTATGCTGTAGAATTCGTGTGCTTGATCTTGAAGGTTTCACACATTGCTTTCATCAAATCATTGTTTAGGTTGGAACCATTGTCGGTGATGATCGACTCTGGAACTCCGAACCGACAAACAATGCGGTCACGGACAAAGTCAGCCACGACCTTCTTTGTAACTGCTTCGTAAGATGCTGCTTCGACCCATTTGGTGAAATAGTCAATGGCGACCAAGATAAACCTGTGTCCGTTGGAGGCGGCATACTCGATTGGTCCAATAACATCCATGCCCCAAGCGGTGAACATCCAGGGTGAGCTTGTTGCGTTAAGCTCACTGAGAGGTACCATTATCATATCCACATGTATCTGACATCTGTGGCATTTGCGGACATACTGGATGCAATCTGTTTCCATGGTCATCCAGAAATAACCAGCCCGGAGTATCTTCTTTGCTAGAACAAACCCGTTCATATGAGGACCGCATGTACCAGCATGTATTTCATCCAATAACTTTCTTGCTTCCTTTGATTCGACACATCTTAGCAAACCCAGATCGGGAGTCCTCCTATACAGGATTCCTCTGCTATGAAAGAAATTGTTTGATAAACTTCGAAGAGTGCACTTCTGAGTAGCGTTTTCTAGCTATGGGTACTCTCCCTTTGCCAAGTACTCCTTGATATCATGAAACCAGGGTTTTCCGTCTGCTTCCTCTTCAACATGGGCGCAGTAAGCCGGCTGATTGTGGATCCTCACTGGGATGGATCAATGAAGTTCTTGTCTGGATACTGGATAAGAGATGACAAGATAGCCAATGCATCGGCGAACTGTGCCGGAATTCAATCTTTGTGAACCTCTTTCTCAATTCCTGCACACGATGTAGGTATGGCAGTATCTTGGAATTCTTGGTCTCCCATTCTCCTTGGACTTGGCGTATAAATAAGTCTAAGTCACCAATCACTAATAATTCATGAACATTCATGTCGATGGCTAAGTTGAGCCCCAGGATGTAGGCCTCATATTCAGCCATGTTGTTGGTGCAGGGAAATCTGAGTTTTGCGGATACCGGATAATGCTGGCCGGTTTCTGATATCAGGACTGCTCCAATACCAACCCCTTTGAAATTTGTTGCTCCATCAAAGAACATCCTCCAATCGTTGTAGGATTCTGCAATGTCCTCTCCTACGAATGACACTTCTTTACCGGGGAAATACGTTTTCAATGGTTCTTATTCTCCGTCCACAGGATTTTCAGCAAGATGATCGGCTAATGCTTGTCCCTTGACCGCCTTCTGAGTTACGTAAATGATGTCGAACTCACTTAACAGGATCTGCCATTTAGCTAGCTTGCCAGTGGGCGTGGGCTTCTGAAAGATGTACTTTAGCAGATCCATCCTCGATATGAGGTACGTTGTGTAGGCACAGAAATAATGCCTCAGCTTCTGTGCGACTCAAGTCAAAGCACAATAGGTGCGCTCTAATAGAGAATACCGGGCCTTATACGGAGTAAACTTCTTGCCGAGGTAGTAAATTGCTTGCTCTCTCCTCCCTGTTTTGTCATGTTTCCCGAGAACGCAACCGAAAGCTCCATCTAACACAACAAGGTAGAGTAATAGAGGTCTACCCGGCTCTGGAGGTTCCAAGACTGGTGGTGTTGAGAGGTACTCTTTGATTCCGTCAAAGGCCTTTTGACAATCCTCAGTCCATTTGGTGGCAGCATCCTTTCTTAGCATCTTGAAAATCAGTACACAAATGATAGTGGACTGGGCTATGAACCGGCTGATATAATTGAGCCTTCCTAGAAAGATCATAACATCCTTCTTGTTCCTTGGTGGCGGAAATTCTTGGATGGCTTTGACCTTTGATGGATCTAGCTCTATTCCTCGACGACTGACAATGAATTCTAGCAGCTTGCCAGCAGGAACCCCGAACGCACACTTTGCGGGGTTAAGTTTCAGATTGTATTTCCTTAACCTGTTGAAGAACTTTATCAAATCTTCCATGTGATCAGCATCTTTCTTTGATTTGATGATGACGTCGTCCACATATACCTCGATCTCCTTGTGAATCATATCATGGAAGTTAGTAGTCATGGCTCTCATGTAAGTGGCCCCTGCATTCTTCAGACCGAATGGCATCATCTTGTAGCAATACACTCCCCACGGCGTATTGAAGTCCGTTTTCTCAGCATCTTCTTCGTCCATCCAAATCTGATGGTAACCAGCAAAACAATCTACAAAGATGTGTATGTTTGGCAGGAGGAAGTCGTCTTTCGGACTGGACCGATTGAGATCCCGGTAGTGATGCAGACTCTGACCTTCCCATCTTTCTTTGGTACAAGCACAATGTTGGCTAATCATGTAGGATATTCGACCACCCGGAGAACCCCGGCGTTGATCTGCTTGGTGACCTCTTCTTTGATTTTCAAGCTCATGTCTGGTTTGAACTTCCTGAGCTTTTGCTTCACTAGTGCGCATGTTGGCAGCTTGTGGGCCACAATAGATGTACTGAGGCCAGTCATGTCATCATATGACCAGGAAAATATGTCCTCATATTCCCTTAAGAATTTTGTATATTCCTCCCTTTCTGACGGCGACAGATGAATGCTGATGCGTGTTTCTTTGACGTTCTCTACGTTTCCAGGTTGACGACCTCAGTCTCGTCCAAATTAGACTTAGGTCTATTCTCAAAGTTCTCGACCTCTTTAATAATATCCTCAGGTATATCATCCTCGTCTAACTCGGAATCCGTTTGTTGTGTTGCCTCGTTGCATGTCACAGTCGTTGGTTCATCAAGATAAGTAATAGTAATGCTGTGTAAATAAAGTAATACGGAGGAAAACAGTAGCAAGTAAATATAAGATTTATAAAGAAGCTGGAAATGCTTTAAATAATTGTTTGAACATGGGAGCTCTTTCTTGCAGAAATTAAAAATGCGAAAAGGTAGAAAATTCTTTAAATAAATAAAACTGTAAGCAATGCTTGTTTCGTTAGCTTTGCTACCCCGAGGCTCGACGAGCTTTGGTTGTCCTAACAGACCAATTGTTGAGATATTATCCTTTGCTCATGACTTGTATAGAAGGGCCTTCCTCCCCCTCCTCCTCGAGAATGACACAGCAGCCCATATCCTCATCATCCAGAAATAGATCCCTCACTGCCGCTAGCGCTTCTTCCTCGTCTGTACCATATGTGATGTCAGCTGGTTGGAAATTCTGCTCTATGTGGGGTATTGGCTGCTCCAATGAGTAGTAGGGGCCGTGCCATGGTGGCGACGAGTTACTGAATTCCTTCCAGGTGTACTCGTACCCCAGACCAAAAGTGGTACCGTGCTTCTTGAGTGTTATTGGCTTTGTTATTCCTTGGAGGTTCTTACCGAGCCCTTTACCTGGCTCGTACCCTTGCCAGTTCAATATGCTTTCAGTCTGACTGCCCCACCACTTGTCCTTGTCAATGGAGTTAACACGTTCAACGTTGTGGTAGATTTCTCCACCCAACTTCCCCCTTCCATCGATGACCGAAAAGGTCTGGCGACCTTAGATATGGTTGCTACTGTCTCCATGAATGATTACCTCTTGGTGAATCCATTCAAACTTCACATTTTGGTGTAAGGTTGATGCCACGGCCCTAGCAGCGTGGATCCAAGGTCGTCCCAACAGTAAGTTGTAGGGTGCAGGCACATCTATCACTTGGAAATCTACATCGAACCAAGTTGGTCCCATTTGTAAGCACAAGGTGATTTCTCCCATGGTGGACCTCTACGAACCATCGAAGGCTTTTACGTTGATCTATCCTTCCTTTATCTCATGTAGACTTTTGCCCAATTTCTTGAGCGTGGCCAGCGAACAGATGTTGAGGCTGGAACCCCCATCAATTAGGATCCTTGTGATGAAATGATCCTCACATTTAACCGTGATGTGTAGTGCTCTGTTATGTCCTAATCCTTCGGACGACAGCTCATCTTCATGGAAAGTGATCTTGTGACTTTCCAGTACCTAGCCTACCATGTTGGCCATTTCCCCACTGGTGATATTTTCGGGCACATATGCTTCACTCAGCACCCTTAGCAAAGCACTCTTGTGTGTTTCAGAGTTCTGTAATAGGGAGAGGATGGATATTTGAGCTGGTGTTTTGTTCAACTGGTCGAGGATTGAGTATTCCTTGGCTTGTATCTTTCTCCACTGATCATCTGAACCTGTTTTAATGATGGGGGGACGGTTGTTGGCCTGCTTTCTAGACTCGGCCAAATGTTCAGAGGTATAAACTCTGCCAATTCTTGTCATACCCTATGCATCGATGGCTTCTTCAGACTTGCCTTTACCTTTCCTCCTTGCTTCAGCGGTATAGACCCACAGAATGGCGTCTGAGTAAAATGGTGTCGTTGTTGACATTGCCACTGGAATAGGTGTGGTCATTCTTATTCTTGCCGTAGTATATGTTATAAGTGGCCGGACTGCAACTTCAAGTGGTTGTACAAACTCGACTTCGGTCGGAACTGGGGCCTTTTCCTTTGCGGGTGGTCTCGATTCAAACTCAAGTGGAATGGACATGTTTACCTCAGCTTCCTCAGATGGCTGCATCTGGACCACGATTGGATTAAGAGTAATTGCAGGATTCTTCGGATCACCCTCTGCAATTAGCCCAATTGATCCCTCAGGATCCCAGTCATCATCAACCTCAATCATGTGGACACCACCTTTATGGTCAGGCAGCGGATTATTGCGAACATTAGGAGCAGGGTCCTTGGCTACAATGATCATGTTATCTATGAGGGTCTGTATCTTGTCCTTCAAGGAACAGCATTCCTCGATGGTGTGTCCCTTCATGCCGGAGTGGTAAGCACAAGTGTTATTTGGGTTGACCCACTGAGAAGGGTTCTCAGGGACGGCAGCAGGAATGGGTGTGACATAACCGGCGACTTTGAGCTTTTCGTATAGTTGGTCAATGGGTTCATCTATGGCGGTATACTATTTTGGTGGACGACAATCGAAATTTGGGTGAGGTCTTGGGAAGTTTTGGCGATTAGGTGGTGATTGGTAGTGAGAAGGTTGGGAATTGAAGGCATTATAGATGGAAGATGGTTGGGAGTATCTGGGCGAGATAGGATGATATGTGGGTGGTGGAGCTTGGTAGCTTGGAGCTGGTTGGTATGTGAAGGAAGGTGCGGGGTATACTTGGTATTTTGGAGGGGACTTGGCTTGCTGTGCCACCATCAGGGCTCCTACATCCCTTTTCTTGGATACACCACCGGATTGCATAGCTTTATTGGTAGCCTGTAAAGCTTCAAAATTAGTAACCATACCGTTTTTGATACCTTCCGTGATTCGCTCTCCCAGCTTGATGATATCAGAAAACTTGTGCCCCTCGACCATCATCAGCCGCTCATAGTACTGAGGATCCTGAGCTCGTACAAAGAATTTATTCATTTGTTACTCTTCCAAGGCCGGTCTGACCTTGGTAGCTTCTGACCTCCAACGACTAGCATATTCGCGAAAGGTCTCTATTGATTTCTTCTTCAAGTTCTGGATGTAGAACATATCCGGTGCATTCTCCGTGTTGAATCTGAATCTATCCATGAAGTCCGTAGCCATGTTCACCCAATTGGTCCATTTCTTTGGATCCTGGTTGATATACCAGAATAGTGCATCACCTTTCAAACTCCTCATGAAGAGTTTCATGCGGATTATTTCATCTTTTCCCACGACGACCAATTTGTCGCAGTAAGTCCTCAGATGGACTCTCGGATCACCAGTACCATCGAACATCTCGAACTTAGGAGGTTTGTACCCCTCGGGCAGTTCAACATCGGGCTGTATGCAAAGATCCTCATAGTTCAACTCCTCAATACCTTTAACTCCTTCGACGCCCTGAACTCGGTTGGTCCATTTCTTGAGTTCCTCAGCCAGATTCCTGATGAGCCTATCCTTCTCGTCGGACTCATGGGTATGCGGTGTGGAATGAGCTACGGTTTCCACATAAATGGGATTATCATAAGCCAGGAAGTGGTCTTTTGTCTAATCCTGGAGAGGTGGAGTGTTGTGGTGACATGTATTGCATTGTGCTGGTGGAACTGGATCTTTGGGGTGATTGGGTTGTTTGGGGATGTTTTGTGGTAAATTGGGGTTCGGAGCATTTAGGAAGTGAACGTCTGGGACGTTGAGGGAGAATGATAAGTGGGCCAAGTTCTTGACTTGATCAAGTTCCTCTTGGAACTTTAGCAGCTTCTTCTCTAGTGGAGACATACCCTCGTGCAGAACCTGAATACCTCGACCACCAGTGATCTCAACCTGTTCATCCCTGTTGTCTTTTCTGGTGCCGCTTGCATCTGCCATCTTAGTTTTACCCTTGCTTTTTCCTTTGGGAGGACTGGGAGGAGTAGTAGGAGGAGGGACCTTTGATCTTGTGCAATAAGCTGTTGATGCCAGAGTGCATGAACTAACCTTTGGGGAAGGGGAATAACTAAAGAAAAAACAAAACAAAAGGTAGTGAAGTTAGTGAGGAATCATAAAACATTGCGATATTTTAAACACGTAGTGCGGAAATGTAAGCGTTTCCTAAGTTGGGGGACCTCTTGATCCCGAGATAGGCCTAGCGACAAATTAATTTGGAGAACTTAAAATACTAAATGCCTCACTTTATCAATAATAAAAATAGACAAATCCAACATGACTCTAAGAATGCAAAAATATAATATGTCACTAATGGCCAGTGGCCTTATTACATCAAAAGCAAGGTAAAGACAAATCCTATCTATTTGGTCCCAGAAGGGCCTTCCCCAGACTCGGCATCTCTTCTTGCCTTGATCAACATTCCCATCTCGCGAATTCCCAGAAGCAAGTAGGTCCTGGCTAGAATTCCCCTTTCAGCTCCCTCGGTCTTCTGACAAGTCTCTATCCTCCTAAGGAACTTCTCCTCCAGGTCAACTATGCCTCTCTCCAAGTGTGCTAACCTTTGGGTGGAAGTGATGACATGTCCTTCCATTCATTGATCAGCTTCTTGTTGGCTATGTGGATTTTGTGATGATCTTCCTCACAGTCACGGAGCCTCTTGCGAAGCTGGTTGAGTCTAGTTGTTGCCTCGGCTTTCTCATCTATGACCCTATGTCCTCTAGAGAACCCTGGCTCAATACTTCCTCCTCAGTTATCTTCCAACCATCCCAGATAATAAGGAGAGCAACCAGCGTGATACCTGTCGGGCTCGATAGTATCCTTCTCCAACCGGATCCTGCAATGCCACAATTGCTGAGCTTGACACTTACGAGGGTTGTCATCATTTTGGAAGTCCTACCTGAGATGACTCATTTTCTCGACCCTTAGGATGACTTGCTTCCTCCCTGCCTGCCTCATGACTCGAACCGGGACATAAGGGTATGTTCCTCTAAGACCAATCAATATTAGGAATGGAGTGTCTCTAGTCCGGATGATGAATTCGTCGGTCGGGAACCACTCGAACATCCATTGGATCTGATCCTCGGTCAGATTTTCCAATAACTCGACCCGTCCATTGGCATTCGCTGGCTGTGCAAACATGTCGGGGATGTAGTTCATACGCTTTGGATGATGGAAAGCAATATGATCATCCCAAACTCTCCTATGTATGTCTTGACGGTAGTCACCTCTTTGCAGATGCTCGGTGAGCCAGAGCTGGAGTAGCAGGTTTCAACCCTCAAAATGTTTTGCTCTTCGTTGATAGTTCTCCAAGGCTCGGTATATGTCGGTAATTATCATGGGTATGATGTTGAAATCCTGTCCGTCGATCCCTTCCATCAAAGTCTTGGTAACCATAGCCAATCTGGTGTGGTTCTCCCTTTCCTTGTCGGGAAGACCATCTATCCCAAAAGGCAGAATATGAAGATGAATACCCGGCGGTGAATGTGTCCTAGAGAGGTGAGGGAGAACTCTTCCTGATATGTGCGGTAAGACTGACTACGGCCATACCTCTCGTACAAGTAGTCAAAAGGGATGTACGAGTCTTCCATAGCAGACTAAATCTGGATTCTTCTTGAGTCCCATCATCTTGATAAAACCCCGTCCTGTTCGGTTTTCAGGCATCAATAACCCTTGAGACTCCCAAGGCAAACCAGCTAAACCCCATATCTCCTCTAGCAGTGATGTCATCTCATTGTTCCCAAATCAAAAAACCGACCGATCACAGTCCCAGAATAAGGTGGCAGCCTCTATCACCGTGTTATTAGGCTGAATGTCCAAGAGAGAGGGCAAGTTGCCCAGGTGTTTTCTGACTGTTGTTTTGTCGCTTGAGTGCAAGTCTTCCCACCAATTCAGAAGTTTTGGGTGGATGTTGGTAACGATGCCGAATCTGGGGACCTCGTGCCTCATTTCTGCAAAGTAAACAGGTTAGGCCCTTACCCCCACCAGACTCGACTATCAATAAGTAGCATGAGCATTTAAGTTCTCCAAATAAATGCACAGAACGTGAAGGCGTCATCTTGGGTTCTAGGGAAACCCAATGGACTTTGGACAAGGCTATTTTAAAGGCTATTGTGCGGACAACACGTTAGCCTGGATAGGTTTGACCATGATGCATGCAACATACAATAGAGTAAGGTTTCTATTGGGGTTTTATACTGGTACCCTTGAGCGGACAACTCAAGGGGGAAGGCACGGAACCGTCGACTGCATCGCTGATCGACCAGTTTTACCGCAAATACGCCTTTCCGAATTTAGGGGGTGATAATATTGGAATAGCGCAACCACTCATTGTAAGCATTGCTATAGGATATTTGTTTGGCACGAGTGGAATATGAATGCGGAGCATGATATGCAATAAATAGCATTTAAACAAATAGGCATGTATTTTCACGTTGAGGAAAGCGGTAAAGAAAGAAAATACAACAGTTATAATGGAAAGCAGTTACAAAGAAAACATGAAGATATGTCAGTTTCGCTTAGCCAAATAAATACTTGCAGATTTAAACAATTAATAACATGTAATGGGGAATAGGAAAGGGTGTAAGCATTTAAACAGAATAAAATTCCAAATTCACAAGACAACTTGTAACGGTATAAGCCTAGGGAAGTCCCTAGCAGAGTCGCCATGCTGTCACGCCCCCTTTTTCTATCGCACGGGTTAAGTACGGAGAGATCGGGTTTATGACATTTTGGACAACTCCTTAAAGGAAGAGGGTTTAAGGAAGAGACGCCACCTAACGCTTTTTATGGTGCGTTAGGGCACCTAGAGTTGATAACTCATAAACTAGTTTGCATTACCAGAGATTGGGTAAGGGCTTGAAATTATCCCAAGGGAAAGGTGTTAGGCACCCCTCAAGATCCACAACTGTGGGTCCCAACCAAGAAATTTTGTGAATTTGGACGATGAACTAATAGCAAGAAAGGTTCATATAAGAGGGAATTTCACACAAAGCATAATTTATTAAAGATTTTGAAAACATTACAAAAAAAAAGTATCCTAGGTTTAAAGTAATACGGATCACATCAATGCGATACCTGGTATGTCACTTCCTCAAAGAGGCGGCTACACGTGGTATTAGCGCACCGGTCATCATATCCGTATTCTACCCTTCCCGCCCCGTAAAGGTTTAAAATGTGTGTGTGCTGGTCACGAATGCTTATCGCGTGCTATTACTCGTCCCATCCTATAAGTCCTGGAGGGTATTTAGGACTACTATTCCTACACGGTGGGTACTAGGCTGAACCCTTAGGTTTAAAGGATGAAACACTAAGCGACATACATTACAAGTAGGACTTGAAATCCACTCCATGGGACTCCAAAATCCTAATGTTGTGCAGTCTGTCCCTGCACCTATCAA
>ML275693.1:0-15025 GCA_005239495.1 Nicotiana undulata
AAAACAGAATAGGATTAGGCCATTGGGCCTTTGGCTGGACAATATGGGCATGAGCCCAACACATATGTACCTATTTATATTTAGGGGTCGTTTGATACGAGGTATAAGAAGGTATAAGGGTCGTATAAAAATTTAATACTACCTTAATACCCTGTTTGGTTAGCAAACCAGATATAAGTTATTCTGGTGTTAATTTTAACACTGGAATAACTTATACCTTGTAGAAGGTGGAGTGATTAGCACCGGTATAACTTATACCTTATTTTTAGAAATTATGCAATTGTCATTCTTAATACAACATACCAAACAATGAATAAACAACAATCCCAACATAACTTATACCGACATAACTTATACCGGTATAAATCGTATTTCAACCAAACGACCCCTTAGTATCAAACTGTAAGGAGTAGTGTTCCATTCCCAGATTGATCTCTTTTGAACATCTCTACACTAGGTTGGTGCATACCAATCTGATCTACACTATGTCTATGAAGATTTATGTCCTCCACCGTGTAATTATGCATATACAGATGGAAGTCATGCCTAACTCCGCCATCAGTATGGTGGACCTTTGAGAAAAAAAACTCAGCCTCTAAATAATCCATCTAATAAAAAGTAAGTTCATCTTTTTTCCTATATTAAACAGGATAAAGTTAAAATTTTCTACTGCATTTAGTGAAAAACACGGTTAATGGTGCGTCAAGGGGAACAAAATTAAAAATACAAAGAGATGTGGTACCATCAAGGGCAGAGGCAGGATTCGATGGTCACGGGGCACTCTTACATCAATATAAATTTATTATTGCTCATAGATGAGTACGAGGGCTTGTATTAAAATTTTACTATTTCTTAAAGATATGTGCAACTTTATATCGAGTTATGCAGTTGACCCCTCTCCCAAGGGCGAACTAGTAACTTTGGTTTAATATCTTGTATTTGTGTAAAGAAATTCTTTTAAAATGAATAAATTTAGAATCTAGTAACTTTAAAGAGTAAAACTCTGAACTCATAATCTGCAAATTTTCGCGTTGTCAGTGCCCTCTCTATACCATGTGGTGAAATGAATAGGATCCTTTTACCCTTAATCAAAAGTCTCAAGTTCGAGTTCTGAAAATAATTTTCTTTTATAGAAAATATTTCCTCCTTTCATGAGTCTTAGACGGTAAAAGTTCAAAACAAAAAAGAAAAACAGAGAGAGATGGATTGTTTTATGGGGAAGATTTGGCACAACACGTGCAACTTGAGCAAGGTCATGTTCCCTCTGCATGGATCAACAACATTCAACGTGACACCAGCCATAGTTCCTGGAACCTGTAGGCCCATTATGAGGATGAGGTATCTCTAATTTAATTTGGATTAGTTATCTTTTGTAGCAAAAGTTGATATTTTATTTATTTTAAATAAATATTTTTTTAAAAAATTATATTTTATAATAATATTTTGATTTTTATAGTCAAATATCTATTTATTGTCACCTCCTACTCTCAAGTCATAAAATACGTCTTGTATTATTTTTCTCTCTCATTCTTTTAGATTTTTCTCCATTCTCTCTTTCTCAACTCCAATTCTTCTCCATAAATACAACCACGATTCTCCCCATACAAATCAAAACCACGATTACGTGCACCAAATAAGCTGCAGATGATTTTGGAGCCTAGATATCTAGGCAAACAATTAAAGTTGGATCTTTGTGAAGATCGTCTCTTTGTAGTTCCAAGGGGAACAAATTAATTAGTTTGAATATATTTTTTGGGCTGGTTTAATCTTATCTGAAACTCACAGATCTGGATATCTACTTCATGTACTAGCTTAACCAAACCGTTTGACCCAACATATTGTGCATGTATTATTATTGGCTAGTAAAAATATAAAGAACAGTATTGATCTGTAAATCCAAATATATTATTTAGAACTCTATATAAATCTTCGTCTTCCTCATCTCTTCGCGGTTCTAGGGTTCTGCCCAATCTGGTAGAGTCCGTTATGTTCTCTGACGATATTGATAGTTCATGTATTTCAATTTATTTCAATGTATCCCGTTGTATTTACATGTATTTCATTGTATTCATTGTCTTTTTCCATTGTATTTCATTGTATTTAGTTGTATTTCATGTATTTCATGGTATTCATTGTCTTTTTTTTCATTATATTTCAATATATCCCGCTGTATTTTATGTATTTCATTGTATTCACTGTCTCGCTATATTTCATCAATGTATTCATATGTTTTTTTAATTAATATAATTTATGTATTATACAATTTCTCTGAAGATTGCTATGTTTTTGCGGTGTTTTTCGGTTGAGAATCTTTTTATAACTGAAAATACAAAATTTGTGTGTTATAATTGAGTTTGTTGAGTTATATTAGGAGTCTATTATGTTAATTGATTCACTTTCCGTTTAAAAACAGTATAATCCCATGTTTCACGCCGTGAATACAGTCGAATACAATAATTTGTCCAGCTGTAATTCCATGTTTCACGTCATGAATACAGTCGAATACACCCAAATACAAAAAATTGTCTAGCTGTAATCCCCTGTTTCACGCCATGAATACTGTCGAATACACTCAAATACAAAAAATTGTCTAGCTGTAATCCTCTGTTTCACGCCTAGAAATGCTACTGTATTCATGAATACAATAACTTAAATATATCGAATACACTCTAAAAAAACATAACTATAAAAAATAATATAGTAAATAATAGCCAAAACTAGCTAATAACAATTAAACAATAATGGTTCTCACTTAATTTTACTTACTCGTTTAAAAGGACCATAGTGTGTTTACGTTTTGTCGGTGGCATGGCATTATTAAAATCTGTAACAACCCACTTTATCAAGATTATTTTATTGATCTGTGTTAAAAAGCATATACTACCAAGGCTTACAATCTACTGGACTTGCAAGTTGCAAGAGTTTCTCACGAAATCAATCGATGATTCTCTCACTATTTCTCTTTCATTTTTCCCTTTCTAATTCCGCAATGTAATTAAAAAAACATACTCCCACGTAAAATAAAGGGCATAGACGACTTAGGGCTCGTTGGGTATGAGGGATAAGAAATAATTAATTTCGAGACTAAATTTAACAAGAGTTTATCCCATGTTTGGTTGGTAGAAAATTACGGTATAATTAATTCCGGAATTAGTTATTCCGAGATTGTAGTATTTTTTTCATCCTCATGCAAAGGTGGAATAACTGATCCCGGGATAACTAATCTCGGAATAATTAATGCAAAGGTGGAATAACTGATCCCGAGATAACTAATCTCGGGATAATTTATCCTGGGATAGCTCTTTCCAACCAAATAACCCCCTAGTTCTTACACTAATAGTATATATTTTAAGAAATTTAAACATATTTATCTATAAGCGATTACTTTTGGAATCATTTTCAATTTTCTCGATACCGTTATTTTTTCTCTAATATTCTTAAAGGAAGCACACAACAACACGAACTTATGACTTCAAATTTTGCTCTTACAATTACTAAACAACAATAAATACGAAATCAATTTAAAACACTCAATTAACCCTAGGATAGCATTAATTTTCAACTCTCACACCATATTCGTAGTAAGTATTTGTCTCCTAATTTAATAAGCGCAACTACCGTGGAAATCTTTTAGTTATTGTGGTCAAGTAATTGTCCAGTTGACTATCAAAGTCAAATTACCAGTGGCTCATGTATTCAGCGGGTGTCAAGTGACATCCCTTTGTCATAATATTTTCACGGTATAATTAGGTAATTTGTTTTCGCCACTGTCAATTATATAGGTCAGTTAATTAAGTTGTTAGGATGCAGCAATCTTTTTAACTGTCCTCGTTCACTTAAGCAAAACAAAAATAGATGAAGAAAACAAAAACTAAAGTCAGGATAATGCGATGATACAAGCGGGAGTTTATGATGTAAAAGACTCTTGTTGGGGATCTGGACATCTGGTCAATATTCATTTATACAGACATTTATTTCTTTGTCGGACAAGTAAAATATTTAGGTTCCACCAGTATTTCCAGAAAGAAAGATTAAGAATCTGACTTCAACTAGTACAAACATCTTCTTAATTAATTAGCAAAAGAACATAACTAAGAAAAGACAGAGGAAGCCAGGTTAAATACATTTTTTAAAGAAAAAGAAAAGAAAAGAAAAGAACAGAAACTAGATTCTAGACCCACATCGTTTGGGCTTGGGTGCCCGATCAGAAGCCTTTTTAGGCAGAGGCGGATGCAGTCAAAATAGCACGGGCTAGCTAGTTTTCGAATTGATCATTTAAAAATAGTCAGCGTTTGTCAAGTCATTAAAAAATAATCACTAATTTGTTGTAACAGAGACCGTCCCAGCATAATATACTGGAGTTCGGTGCAACTGTGTATGAACTTCCTGCACATTATGCTGGAACTCTAACACACGAAAAGTTCGAGCATAATATACTGGAGATTCGAGCACCTGTGTATGAAATTCCAGCATATTATACTGGGCCGGTATGTTTTGCTGGAACTCCAGTATATTATGCTGGAGTTCTAGTATACTTATGTTGGAACTCTATTATATTATGTTGGAGTTCCAGTATACTTATGCTGGAGTTCCAGTATACTTATGCTGGAACTCCAGTATAATATACTGGAGTATTTTTCGGATTTTGAACAGCATTTTTGTTCAGATTTATCTTTACATGAAAAGTGGCTAAATTTCGATTACTTTTGAAAGTGTGGCTATTTTTTATGACCACTGGTAAATCTGGCTATTTTTGAATTTCTCCCGCGGATACATGGTACCGGGTTCAACTGAACCCGGTACTTTTGGCGTGGAGCATAAATTTATGTGTAAAATGCAATAATATTGCAATATATAGCAATATGGACTCATAACTTTAAAAATACAATGAGTTCAATGCTAAAAACTTTACAGGTTGAACCCATAAAACTTAAATCCTAGACCCGCCTCTGTTTTAAGGTATTGGGAACTTTCAGAAATGACTATCTATCTTTTAAGAAGCTTTTAACAATCCGTAGCTATATTTTATGTATTTTCATTTCGTAACTAGTTTTGGACAATTCGTCGTATTTGAATACACTATTCAACTGTATTTTTTTCCGCGTGTATTTGAGTATATTGGAATACACTGATCAACTGTATTTTTTTCGTGTGTATTTGAATATTCAGTTGTATTTTTTTAATTATTTTTTTCATGTGTTTTTGATCTGATGCTATTTTTCTCCTCTTTTTCCTTATCATCTTTTGTCTCCCTCGTCTTTCTTTCTACCCCTCTTTCTTCTTCTTCTTCTTCTTCTTCTTCTTCTTCTTCTTCTTCTTCTTCTTCCTTAAAATCTTATCTTGAGCCGATAGTCTATCGGAAACAACTTATCTACCTCTTCAGGTAGGGGTAAGTTATGCGTATACATTACCCTCCCCAGATGTCACTTGTGAAATTGTATTGGGTATATTTTTGTTGTTGTTTCACGTGTATTTGAGAGTATTTGAATACACTGTGCAGTTGTATCTAACCTTATTTGATGTCGCAAGGTTGAATGTATTCGACTGCATTTGAATGAATTTACACTAAAAATTTGATGAAATGAAGAATACAGTCTGACAAAAATATAAAATATACTGTATTCAAAAATGAAGAATATAATCAAATTTGGTCGGATCTCAGGCTAAATACAAAATACTACTATATGTACACTAAAAAATGAAGAATACGTCAAATCCTTTTAAAAATAACAATATTTACACTAAAAATGAAGATAAAGTAATTAGTCAAATCTCTGACGAGAATACAAAATAAACTGTATTTTAAAATGGAGAATACAATTACATCTCATCAGATCTCCAATGAAAACATAAAATATACTTTGGATCTCTGATATATTTATACAACAATTTTCCGGCGTAAAAGGTATGGAGGAGAAAGAGGTGATCCTTTTCTCGCAATAAAAGAAGTGGTGGAGAATAAGTTTTCGAGCAGACAAATACGCTCAGATGTGAGATACAAAGAAGGATAAGAAGCCATGAATTCCGTTATCTCCGTCAGATCCATATCCGGTGACGCCTCCGATCTTCCTCATCAATATTTTCGTCGCAATAATCAATTGACTAGAACTTCGTGATTTCAGATCTGGATCTGTCGGTAGGTAACGACAATATTTAAGGGTGATTTGTGATGAAGGGGTAGAGGTTTGGAAGGCAGCTGTTTTGGGCTCCAATAGAGCTCCGCGCGGAGAAGATGATCGACGATGATGAAGTTGGATGGCGGCTGGCTCAGGGAGAAGAGAGAGGGAAAATGAGAGATAGAGAGTTGAGGGAGAAAAGAGAGAGGGTTGATGAAAAAGATTGATACATCGGAACAATTCTATGTATTTGATATAACTATGATCGGTAAATTGAAAATTCATTATAGTTATGAAAGGTAATTAATTAAAAGATAGTTATCATACATAAATATGTCTTAAAATTAGCTATGACATGTAAATTTTCCTTACAACAATGTTTATATTTGGATTTGCTCTGGGTCAAGAAAAATCCGAATATTCCAAATTAAGACGTGCAACGAATACAATTTTATGCAATGAATCCAACTAAGACAAAATACAGGGTATATATAAAGGATACAATATATCTCAACTATATTCGTTAACAAAACGAATACAACCAAGATGAAATATAAAAATACAAAAGAATAGAATTGGTCTCATTGTGAGTCGAACTCATGACCTACGCTTAGTAAGCGGGTGGTCCTATCAACTAAGCTACGAGAGCTTGTTGCTCTCTTGCTTCAGTTCAAAACCATTGATCTCTTATTCAGTACTACATGTGAATTTGTTATAAAATTTCAATATAGCAACCAATGAAACTGTAAATGCCTAATTTTTGCTTTTGTCTTTTTCTTCTACGTTATAATTTTTTGGATTATTATGTGAGTATTAAAGGCTATAGATTTATATTATGTTAAATAATTTGGTAAGGGGATTGGGGTTTATCATTTTAAGCCAAAATTGGCCCAAATATTGGACCAAAATTGGCGGCCCAACATCCCAAGACCCAGTCCATATGCTTTGGCCTAGAAGACTTCAAAACTACATAGATTTATTTTAGTTTACTAAGATTAAATCTCACCCATCCTTCCCTCATGATCCAACGACTCTCATTCATTCCCTATCCCCAGTATTTAAAGCCTAGAATAGCCAAAATTTGCCTCATTTCCCTTATTACTCTCCCCATTTCGTCTTCCTCTCTCATCTCTTTCTCCTCTCTGTCGCTCCGCCCGTCGCCTCCCAGCTCACTGTAAAGACCCGTAAGATTTCTTGTTTAAAATAATGCCCGAATAAGTCCCCGAGTTGTTATATTTGTAGAAATTCTTAAAACGGACCTTGATTGTGTAAAAGTACCCCGGAATTTGAAAGAATAAAATTTTCCAGAAGTTGGGCGTTATGCGACGCACTATGCGATCGCATAACGGGTATGCGGACCGCATAACGGTCGCATACCTGGAAAGGCCACTGCCCAATTTGAAGACAACTATGCGGTCCATTATGCGATCGCATTTCGGTTCTATGGACCGCATAGTTGTCGCATTCTTGCCTTTGATTTTTGTAAGGGAGGTTGTGCGACGCACTATGCGATAGCATAACGTGTATGCGGACCGCATAGTGGTCGCATACCTGCATAGTGTGTTTTTATTTTTGGCCCACCTGGAGGGCCATTCTGCGATCGTCTCTGCGGACCGCATGTTAGGAATGCGATCGCATTCCTGACCGCATTCCTGTGTCGGGCTCCTAATTTTTCTAATTTTAAAACCCGACCCCCAATTCATTAAAACACCCCTCCCCTTCATTTTTAACCATTTTATGACTAAGAATAGAGAGAGAAAAGAAGAGAGTTCTTGAGAGAAAGAGGTTTCATCATCCATTTGGTCTTCCACAATCACTCAAGCCCGAGAATTTTTGAGTTATTGTCTTCTTCACTTAAAGAGGTAAGTCTCCACCCCATCTCCCTTAAATTTCCAGATTTTTTGTTAATAAGTAGAACTCCTCTAAAGAAGTTCTTGAAGATAAAAGTGAAGAACCTTGCATGCATGTTCATTTATTGTCATAATCTAGTAAAAGAGAGTGAGTTAGGGTAAATATGCACAAAGAAGGGGTTAGAAATTTAAGGGGTCATATAGGATTCGATAAAATGCCTAAGCGAGTTCGAATTGTGTTCATGATTCCCAATTCTAAGATGAATGTGTTGCCTTATGAATTAGATTGACGTTGCTTGATGGTCCGGTGATTTGTGATAGAAATTAAAAAGGGAAAAATTCGACACAAGGTATGTATGGCTAACTTTAATCCTTGTAAAATCCCTCTTGCTGTGGTAAGCATACGGTATGTGTACTTATATGGAAATATGTGAATTGATTGTCTAGTTGACTTCTACCCCACTGTGTTAGATGAGATTTTGAATTGTGACTTGGCATGACCACTTTATTATGTGCAAATATGGTAATTGTTTAAGGTTATTTATATGAAGCATTGTAAATAAGTTGAACGGTTATGGCAACATCATGTGCATAAATTGCTGCTTGATGAAAGTTTGGGGTGATTTGAGCCCAAGTGAATAAAATGATAAATGTTGAAATTGTGATTCTTGAAAGGAAGGCCCTTGTGATGAATTTATTGGCATTGTTGTTATGAAATATGAATTGTCAGGCAGGGTCGGGTTGCGCTCCGCAACACGAAGTAATAAGGTGTGGGTTGTGGTGATAAGGGTGGCCGAGGTAATAAGGGTGGAAAAGTGATCGTTATCACTATTGATATGAAAATTATGAAACGCATGAATATGGTGGTGTTGGAAAGGGAAAAAGGAGAGATTGTAAAATTGTTGATTTTGATTGTCACTTTCCATGTGTTTTGATTGTTGGTCCTATTGTTGTCTTGTTTCTTATCTGTAATATTGGTTGATTGTACTTGTTTTTAAGTTTGTTCATACATACTAGTACAATTCAAATGTACTGACGTCACTTTTGCTAGGGGCGCTACATTCTTGTGATGATTGTAGGTGGTTCTATTGCAGGTACTCTAGCCCACCGACAGTAGTGCCTCCTCTACGTCCCATCAGCTGTTTGGGTGAGCCCCTTTCCCTCTCGGGGCCCTATGTGGTTCATGCCATCTCTTCTTCCAGATTTTTCATTTTGGTATTTGTGTAAGGTATAGCCGGAGCCTTGTTACCGGCAAGTATTATATAACTCCTTTGTACTCTTAGAGGCTCCGTAGCCAGGAAATGTGGGTTATGTACATGTGTATTTTGGGCAGTATAACTTGTAGACTTTAAAGTAAACCTGTGTGTTATGTATAATTTGTAAGTATTGTACCACATGTGGGTAATGACAGAATTCTAGGATTTAATTCTAGGTTGTAAGGATGTGTTTAAATCTTAATTGAATAATGTACATTGGAAATCACGTGGTAATACGTAGGATGGAAAAGGAAACCCAGGTCTGCTTGGCTGGGGCTACCCGGTCGAGCGCCGGTCGTGTCCCTCGGTTTTGGGGCGTGACAAACTTGGTATCAGAGCCTAAGGTTTTTAAAAGAGTCCTAGGATGTCTTGGAGCCGTGTCTAATAGAGCCCTTCTTATCGGTGTGTTGTCGACCACATCTATAATTAGGGGACTACATGGACATCTAGAAAATTACCCTTTTATTGTTATTCTATATCGTGCGGTGAACCGGAAAGTGAAAATATTCTTTCCTAATTCATGCTTTATTCCGAAATTTTTCAGTAATGGCACCAAAGAAGAGAGCTCGACTCGGCCTTGAGGCCAATGCCACCCCAAGTGTGGCTTTGAATCATGTACCAGATAGTGCGGGTGAGAGTGACTCCCCGACCTTGAATCTGCCTGACCCTTCTATTCCGGATCAAAGCATTCCTGTTCCTGCGGTGGCGGAGGGTGCTGCAATCCCTCCCGCTGACATTCCTGATCCCTCTACAGTTCCAGCTTCTGGTCCCGGTACGTCCGATGGGGACCTCAGAGGAGCTAGTCATATGTTGACTCAGTTGGTGGCCGCTCAGGCCCAAAGATCTCATGCTACCCCTGCGTCCTCCAGCGGACAGGGAGATTCCGCCGGCTCCAGAGTCAACCAGTTTCTGCGGTTGGCCCCTCCAGAGTTCTCAGGTACGGATCCAGAGGCCGATCCACAGGATTTTCTTGATGAGATGTACAAGACCTTTCGGGTGATGAAGGCTACAGAGACAGAGGGGGTCGAGTTAGCTTCGTACAGGCTGAGGGGAGCAGCATATTCCTGGTTCGAGATGTGGGAGGGTTCCCGTGGGGAGGGAAGTCCTCCGGCTAGATGGGACGAGTTCGTGGATGCGTTCATGGATCACTTTTTTGCATGCCGAGACTGTGGCAGCCCGTGCTACGGAATTTGAGATCCTCAAGCAGGGCAGTATGAGTGTGTGGGAAGTACCATATGGAGTTCGTGCGGTTGTCTAAATATGATCCTCACTTGGTGTCGACTATGGATGCCAGGGTTCGACGTTTTGTTCAGGGCCTTAGTCCCTTGGTTGTGAATGAAGCTGCTACAACTGCCTTGCACTCAGACATGAATTATGGGAAGATTGTGGGATTCGCCCAGGCTACAGAGGCTAGGAAATTGAAGATAAGGTCGGAAAGAGAGAGTAGCAGCACGGCCCGGTCAGCGGGCCACTCAGGGAGTTCAGTTGGAGGAGGGAGACCAGCTCTTGGGAGAGGGTCATCAGGGCCATCCCAGTCCTATGCACAGTCCTCAGCCAGTGCACCGCCATCAATGCACCGTTTCCAGCAGAGCAGTTGCTGGGGACCAGGGTCAGACAGCAGGAGACCCCATCAGTTTGGTCACCCAGGAGGGAGGTCCCAACAACAGGGGAGGGCTCCGTGCCCTAAGTGCGGGAGGTTCCATACCGAGCCTTGTTATATGGATATCTTGGTATGCTACGGGTGTGGAGTGAGAGGTCATGTTCAGCGGGATTGTCGTGCGCCCAACCAGGGCAGGGGTAGGGGTTTTGCTCAGTCATCCGGTTCTTCAGTCGCCACATCTTCAGGGCGTCCTCCAACCCCAGTTGGGCGTGGTGCAGTTAGGGTAGAGCTCGTGGTAGAGGTGGACCCAGCCGATTCTATGCTTTGAGTGGTCGCCAGAACGCGGAGGCTTCTCCAGATATTGTCACAGGTATTCTGAATGTTCAAGCACTTGATTGTTATGCTCTTATTGATCCGGGGTCCTCCTTGTCTTATGTTACCCCGTTTATTGCTTCAAGTTTTGGGATAGAACCCGAACAGCTTCATGAGCCATTCTCTGTATCGACTCCGGTTGGTGATTCTATTACAGCAGCGCGAGTCTATAAGAATTGTGTTGTCACGGTATGTGGTCGCGTTACCACGGCCGATCTTATTGAGCTTGGGATGGTAGATTTTGATATTATTATGGGAATGGACTGGCTTTATTCGTGCTTTGCTAAAATCGACTGTCGAACCAGAATCATGAGGCTAGAGTTTACTAATGAGTCGGTTATTGAGTGGAAGGGGAATGGTGTGGTGACGAAAGGTAGGTTTATCTCCCGCCTTAAGGCCTCGAAGATGATTAAGAAGGGGTGTGTCTATCATTTGGTCCGGATTGCGGACACCACTCCAGAGGTGCCTACTCCCGAGTTCGTGCATGTTGTGAATGAGTTTCTTGAAGTATTTCCGGATGAGCTTCTAGGGATTCCGCCAGATAGAGAGATCGATTTTGGGGTTGATGTACTACCAGATATGAGGCCAATATCTTTTCCACCATATAGAATGGCGCCAGCAGAGTTGAGGGAGTTAAAGGAGCAGTTGAAGGATTTATTAGAAAAAGGGTTCATTCGGCTGAGTGTGTCGCCGTGGGGCGCTCCGGCCCTTTTCGTCAGAAAGAAGGATGGGTCGCTTCAGATGTGTATCGATTATCGACAGCTCAACAAAGTCACTATCAAAAACAAGTATCCATTGCCTCGAATAGATGATTTGTTTGATCAATTGCAAGGTGCGAGATTCTTCTCCAAAATTGATTTACGGTCTGGGTATCATCAGTTGAAGATCAGAGAGCAGGATATTCCTAAGACCGCCTTCAGGACTCGTTATGGTCATTTTGAATTTTTTGGTAATGTCTTTTGGGCTGACCAATGCTCTAGCAGCTTTCATGGATCTTATGAATAGGGTTTTCAAGCCATTTCTAGACTCCTTCATGATTGTGTTTATAGATGACATCCTTGTCTACTCGCGGAGTCGGGAGGATGCTAATCACCTCTGGGCAGTTCTGCAGACTCTTCATCATCACCAGTTGTATGCTAAATTTTTGAAATGTGAGTTTTGGCTAGAATCAGTCGCGTTTTTGGGTCATGGTTTTTCCAGAGAAGGGATTCAGGTTGATCCCCAGAAGATCGCGGCAGTGAAAGGTTGGCCTAGACCAACGACCCCGACAGAGATTCGCAGTTTCTTGGTCTAGCTGGGTATTATCGAAGGTTTGTGGAGGGATTCTCTACCCTCGCCTCCCCATTGACTAAATTGACGCAGAAAGCGGTGAAGTTCCAGTGGTCCGACGCTTGTGAGAAAAGTTTTTAGGAATTGAAGTCGAGATTGACTTCGGCACCGGTATTGACCTTGCCAGAAGGTATAGAGGGATTTGTGGTTTATTGTGATGATTCAAGGGTTGGTTTGGGGTGTGTGTTGATGCAACATGGGAAGGTTATAGTGTATTCTTCAAGGAAACTCAAGAATCACGAGAAGAATTACCCGACGCATGATTTGGAGCTCGCGGAAGTGGTGTTTGCATTAAAATTTGGCGGCATTATCTTTATGGAGTCCACGTGGACATGTTCTTAGACCACAAGAGTCTTCAGTATTTATTCAAGCAGAAGGAACTGAATCTAAGGCAGCGAAGGTGGTTAGAATTGCTTAAGGATTATGATATGAACATCTTGTACCATNTAATTGGCCAATTTGGGGGTTTGTCTTTCGAGCTCAGGCGAAGGGGAGGTTATGGTGCATAATGGGGAAGAATCGTCACTTGTAGCGGAAGTCAAAGAAAAGCAGTTTATTGATCCAGCATTGGCACAGTTGAAGGAGGCAGTTCTGAATAACAAGATTTCGGCATTTTCACTCGGCAGCAATGATGAAGTGTTGCGATGTCAAGGTAGGCTATGTGTTCTAGATGTAGATAATCTCGGGGAGAGGGTAATGGCGGAGGCTCACAACTCCAGGTATTCTGTGCACCCAGGTTCTACGAAGATGTATCCTGATCTCTGGGAGATTTATTGGTGGAGCGGTATGAAGAGGGGTGTGGCGAACTTTATGTCTAGATGTTCGAATTGCTAGAAAGTTAAGGCCGAGCATCAGCGGCCCGGTGGATTAACTCAACTTATGGAAATACCGACGTGGAAATGGGAGATGATCAATATGAATTTCGTGGTGGGGTTACCTTGCACTCAGCGCAGGTTCGAATCAATTTGGGTGGTAGTGGATCGACTCACCAAATCAGCCCACTTTTTGCCAGTCAAGTCCACCGATACTGCAGAACGTTATGCTTAGTTGTATATCAAGAAGACAGTCAGACTTCATGGCACTCCAGTTTCTATTATCTCAGATCGAGGGGCCCAGTTCACAACTAATTTTTGGAGGAAATTTCAGCAAGGTTTGGGTACTTAGGTGAATCTCAGCATGGCTTTCCATCCTCAGTCTGATGGTCAGGCGGAGCGGACTATTCAGACGCTTGAAGACATGTTGCGGGCTTGTGCTTTATATTTCAAAGGTAGTTGGGATGACCATTTGCCGCTTATCGAATTTGCTTACAATAACAGCTTTCATGCTAGTATTCAGATGGCCCCATTTGAGGCATTGTATGGAAGAAGGTGTAGATCTCCGATTGGATGGTTCGAAACTGGTGAGGCAGAATTGTTAGGTCCAGATCTTGTGCACCAAGCTATGGAAAAAGTTAGAGTCATTCAGGAGAGGATGAAAACCGCTCAGAGTCGTCAGAAATCCTATGCGGACGTTCGTCGAAGAGAATTGGAGTTCCAAGTAGATGATTGGGTGTTATTGAAGGTGTCTCCCATGAAGGGAGTAATGCGGTTTGGGAAGAAAGGGAAGTTCAGCCCTAGGTACGTCGGGCCATATCGGATCACTCAAAGGATAGGACAGGTGGCTTAGAGGCTGGAATTGCCCCATGAGATGTCATTAGTGCACCAGTGTTCCATGTGTCTATGTTGAAGAAAGTGGTTGGAGATCCATCCGCCATCGTGCCAGTTGGGACTATTGAGGTTAATGAAGAGCTATCATACGAAGAGGATCCGGTTGCTATTCTTGATAGGCAAGTCCGTAAATTGAGAAACAAACAGATTGCTTCTGTTAAAGTGTTGTGGCAAAGTCAACAAGTCGAGGAAGCCACATGGGAAACAGAGAAAGAAATGAAAGAAGAATATCCCCATCTGTTTGAGCAAGTGTAGTAATGATCATGCGAATTATGGTCCCAAGGCAATTTGATGTTGTATTAAGATTCGTGCAAAGGCACCCTATTTTCCTAGTTGCCTTATTGTTGTAACTTTCCAATGCGTGCTAAAACTGTATACAATGTTATTAAATGGGTGGTGTGCAACCCTTGAAGTAAATGAAAGTTTGTGAAACTTGTGTGATAGGCAAAAGTGATTAATAGTAGTGTAGATTGGTAATGATTAATTGCAATATACATATGGTGTATTGAGGTGATTGAATCACATGGGACTCACTAAAGTGACCAAATTATGTGCAAGTATGTGCCACTAATTGAATCATATGCCAATTTGTGATGTAAAGAGAATGAACTATGTGTAGTTGTCAAAGTAATTGGATATGTGCAAGTGTTGAGGTAATGAATTGTATACCAGTCGTAGGAATAACAGAAACTGTGTAATGATGCTTGGAAATGTGTTTCGGGGGCTCTCTGAAAGGTAGATAGGTCTAAATACAAAGGAGACTCTGGCAAAATTTTCTGAAAATATCGGAGTTAGT
>ML275697.1:0-27112 GCA_005239495.1 Nicotiana undulata
GGTCGACTCGATACTCACTAAGGTCCAACAATAATAACATATGATAGAATATAATGAAACACAGTAGACATGTCAGGAAATAAGCAACGAGTACATATCAAGAGCGGAAATCCAAACAACTACTGAATTAAGCAATAATGCACTTTTAAGGGTAGGACCACTGAAACGAAACAATAAGCACCAAGTCTTAGATCTGTCGTGGCGTACGACCCGCTCCCATAAGGTACCTTCTAAACTCGTTGTGGCGTATGGACCGATCCCATATGTATTTCAAGTATTTCTCAACACTGCCGTGGCGTACGGCCCGATCCTAAAAAATATCACAAATACTTCTCAACACTGCCGTGGCGTACGACCCGATCCCATATATATCACAAATACTTCTCAACACTGCCGTGGCGTACGGCCCGATCCCATATATATATATATATATTTCAATTTCTTTTCAACTCTTCCGTGGCGTACGGCCCGATCCCATATATATTTCACTTTCTTTTCAAATCTGTCGTGGCGTACGACCCGATCCCATATATATTCCAATTACTTTTTATAACAAATTCCTTTCCATTCAACAATTTCCATAAAGCCTCGGAGGAACGATACTATACAAAACATAATCTCATAGTACATATGGCATCACAATGAATCATATAAAGCATTGTAAGGAAGCCAAGGCATTACGAGGAAGCATATAAGGCATATAAAGCACTACGAGGAAGCATATAAGGCATGATGTGGGCCTAACTACCCAGACATAACAATAATAGTCGTTACGTACAGACTCTCGTCACTTGGCACGTACGTAGCCCCCAAACAATTTACACATATCATATACATCACCTATGGGGACAATTCCCTCTTACAAGGTTAGAAAGGAGACTCACCTCGTGTCGAATCTACCCCTCGGACCACAATTGCGCCCGAAACTCCGAACTCTACACTCGAGGACTCGCAACTAGCCAAACGGTATACAATAATATCAAAAAGCATGCACAATGCGGGAAGTTATCTTAGTTATTCACTAAAATCGCTATTCTTGAAGAACTCCCAAATTTCAACCCCGGTCCCGCATGCTCAAATTCCGAATATTCTCGAAGGGGTCACTCACCCAAAGCCTAAGGATCATTAAGGTGTGATTTCTACTTGAATTCAAGACCTAAAATGGAAAATCACAAAATCCTCAAGAACCCTAAAATTACTACCTAATTCTATGATTTTAGATAATTTAGTAGGGAATTTAACTAGGAATTGATGTTTGAAACTAGTGTTAGATAGGGAATTTACTTACCTCAAGTACTAGGTTGAAGTCTCTCTTGAAAGCTCCCAAATAACACAAGGAAGAAGATGGAAAAAGGAAGAAATGACTCAATCCCTGTTTAAATGAAATTTCACTGCCTGGCCTACAAGGATTACGCACCTGCGACTCGAGGACCGCACCTGCGAGCTGGGGCTCGCACCTGCGGGATTGGGAAATAGGGTCTGGGGTCACACCTGCGGAGCTGGAGACCGCTCCTGCGGAAGAGGAACCGCACCTGCGAGGCTGGGACTGCAGGAGCGGTCCTGCACTTGCGGCTGGGCAACCGCACCTGCGGTCACACCAGATCAGGTGCACAAGCTGCATCTTTAGCTGGTTGTTTGGCCTCGTGTGGTGTCTGGGAGGTACCTGGGCCCACCCGAGCCCCCATCACCTAACTAATAATACGGACTCGCTCGAGCCTTCGGAGCACCCAAAACAGCGCTAAATCTAATAATCACCCCTCAAAACCCTTAGGATCAAACTTAAAGATTTCTAAGTTCTTGATTTCTATAACAACGCGCCGGACAGACCTATACTACTCGGAACGACCCCAAATTTGGCAGACAAGTCATGAATGACATAACGGAACTATCCCTAGTCTCCAAAATTTCATTCGGACCTCGGTAACATAAAATCACCTTCCAAACAAAATTTCAAATTCTATGAAAATTCTCAAAACTTCATTAACTCTAAATTTCCCATTTTGATCCGAAACCCGTCAAATCAAGTCCGTTTCTTACCAAATTTCATAGATAACTTAAATAACACATATTGAACCTGCCCCGGGCTCCGGAATCATAATACGGTCCCGGCGGCACAAGTTTCACATCGAGGTTCATTTTCATAAGCCTTTATTATTTCAGAAAATAATTTTCTTTAAAAATTCATGTCTCGGACTTGGGTCCTCGAAATTTGATTACGGGCATACGCCCAAGTCCCATATTTTCCTATGGACCTCCCGGGACCGCCAGATCACGGGTCCGGGTCCGTTTACAAAAAATGTTGACCAAAGTCAACTTTATTCAATTAATTATCATGAATTCAACTCTTTATCAAGTTTTCACATAAAGGCTTCCCGGCAACGCGCCCGGGCTGTGCACGCACATCGAGGTGAGATTAACGGAGGCTTTCAGGGCCTTGGAACACAGTCATAATTAACTTTACATAAGATGACCTTTTGGGTCATCACAATATGCAAGGAGAGAAAAAAGGGGGCGCGACAACAACCCCAAATTGGCCAATGCATCTGCTTCTACATTCTCTTCTCTCGGGATGTGCGTGATCCACCACTCCCTGAATCATGTAAGCAAAGTTTGAACTTTAATCACGTATTGTTGCATGCATTCTTTCTTCGCTTCGAAAATCCCGTACACTTGGTTTACTACCAGTTGGGAATCACATTTGATTTCTATGACCTCGGAGCCAAGTCCCCAGGCCAGCTCGATTCAAGCAACGAAAGCCGCATACTCGACTTTATGCTTAGTTAATGGAACAGTTTTTATGGCCTGCCTCAGGGTTTCTCCCGAAGGTGTGATTAGGACCACCTGGAGCTCGGAACCTTTCACATTGGAAGCTTCATCAGTGAAAAAGATTTAAACTCCTGATGTTGTTTCTGACACCAACACCGCTTCTTTAGCAGCCATGGGCAATAACCCGGGACTGTAATCGGCCACAAAGTCGGCAAAAACTTATGATTTGATCCCAGTCCTAGGCTTATATTCAATATCGAACTAACTAATTTCGACTGCCCATTTGGCTAGCCGGCCTGACAACTTAGACTTGTGAAGAACATTCTGCAAGGGGACGGTCCTCACAACGACTATCAGGTGGTTTTGAAAATAAGGCCTAAGCTTTCGAGAGGAGACTACGACAGCTAAGGCCAGTTTTTTGAGGTACAGATAACGAGTCTCCTCTATTGATAAAATTTTGCGAACATAATAAATAGGAAATTGCGTACCTCCATCCTCACAGACTAGAACAACACTTACCGCTACCTATGAGACCACTAAGTATATTAGCAGTTGTTCACCTTTCCTTAGTTTTGATAATAGCGGAGGGCTTGATAGATATGTTTCAAGTCTTTCAAGGCTTGCTAACATTTCGTAGTCCATTTGAAATTGTTCTTCTTCTTCATAAGAGAGAAGAAGTCATGATAATTTTTTGAGGATTGAGAGATGAACTTGCTTAATCCGGCCAATCTTCTGATTAGCCTTTATACTTCTTTTGCGCTTGTCAGCTGATCCAGGATGTCCTCGATGACCTTGATCTTATCGGGATTTACCTCGATCCCCTTTTTGAAACCAAGAAACCCAGGAACTTACCGGAGCTAACCCTGAATGCAGATTTTCCGGGTTGAGCTTCATGTTGTGTTTTCTCAAGATATCAAAGCTTCTTGGAGGTGCTTTAATGATCACCTACATTCAAAGACTTGAACAACATGTCATCTATATACACTTCCATCGTTTTAACTGTTTGCTTCTCGAACATCTTGTTCATGAGCCTTTGGTAAGTGGCTCCACTGTTTTTAAGCTCGACGGGCATCACATTATAACAATATGTGTCAAAATTTGTTCTTAA
Source organism: Nicotiana undulata (assembly GCA_005239495.1). Taxonomy (NCBI): domain Eukaryota; kingdom Viridiplantae; phylum Streptophyta; class Magnoliopsida; order Solanales; family Solanaceae; genus Nicotiana; species Nicotiana undulata. Next base: position 3,875 of record ML275697.1, read on the forward strand.
CGAAGTTTTTTCCTGATCCTCCAGGTTCATCTTGATTTGATTGTACCCAGAATAGGCATCAAGGAAGCTCATTAACTCGTTTGCGACTGTTGCATCAATCATTTGATCAATGTTTAGCAGTGGGAACGAGTCTTTAGGGCATTCCTTAGTCAAGTCTTTATAATCTATGCACATTCGAAGCTTGTTATTCTTTTTCGGAACTACAACTACATTAGCTAACCATTCGGGATACATTACCTCCCGGTTTAACAGATTTCAAGTAATCGAGTTACCTCTTCCTTAACAAACCTATTTTTGACTTTAGCTATCGAGCGTTTATTTTGCCTTACCGGAGAGACGCTTGGGTCCCGTCTTAGCTTATGCACGACTACCTCTAGTAGGATACCTATCATATCTGAGTGCGACCATGTAAAACAATAAATGTTAGATTTAAGGAAAGTAATAAATCCTTATCTGAGTTCGGGATTGAGTCTTTTCCCACGTGAAATTTTCTCTCCAAAAATTCTTTAAACAAAGCCAATTGTTCGAGTTCTTCTGCTATGGATTTGGTCGCGTCTGTCTATTACCTGAAAGTATCTTGGTATGCTGGGATTAAGACGACGCCTCGCCCTTATCATCTTCACTTGGTACGGGAGCAGGCGATGGTTCCTGTAATTTCCATTTGTTGGGTTCCTTCCCTTTATTGCTATAAATTGACACTTCATTCATTTCTCTTGCTCCCAGTTGATCTTATATGTTTGATTTCCTTTAGGGTCAGGAATTTCAATAGTTTGTGATATGTTGATGGTATGGCCTTCATCTCATGTAACCATGTTCTATCGAGAATTACATTGTATCCCAGGTCACCGTCCACCACTACAAATAAGGTGGTCTTCGTGACCCCTTCGGCGTTCGTGGGCAGCAAGATCTCTCCTCAGGTAGTCACACTCGCCAAGTTGAACCCAATGAGGAGCTTTGTTAGCAGAATGATACTTCCATTTAATTTTGCGTGTTCCAGCACTCTCTATGTAATGATGCTACCTGAGCTTCCTGGGTCAACCGAAACACGTTTAATCTTGAAATCTAGAACATCAATAGAAATTACCAGGGCGTCATTATGCGGCAGAAGAAGTTCGTCGGTGTCTTCCTCCGTGAAGGTGATGTCGTCTTTGGCGACTTCCTAGAGTCTCTTGATGTGGGTCACCGATACTTTTATCTTCTTGGCTGCCGAGAATATTACACCATTGATTTCATTCCCTCCAAAAATTATGTTGATAGTCACCAAGGAGGATCTTCCCCTATATTCGAGAGTTCTTCTATCCTTATCTTCGACTCATAGCGGTTATGGACATCTTCCCATGTGGTTGATTGGAATTCAAGCAAGCTTTCCTTCAACTTTTGAGAGGCATCGGAGATCCTCGGGTTCAAACCCTTAGTGAATGCCTCTGCTGCCCATTCATCTAGTATGGCCGGTATTACCATCCTCTCTTTCTGGAATCTAATAACGAACTCCCGCGGCAATTTAGACTTACCCTGTGCGATCTTGAATATGTCCGCCTTCCTGGCTTGGACCGTTTTGCCTCGGTATGTGCCATAATTAATGAACCTGCAAGCATTTTAAAAGAGTCAAATTAATTCTCGGGTAAAAGTGAATACTATGTCGAGGCCCTCTTCGTGAGGGTTTCTCCAAATGTTTTCAGTAGAACCGATTTGATCTCATGTTGAGCCAGATCTTTCCCCTTTACGGTCACTGTATAAGATGTAATGTGCTCTTGAAGGTCTGAGGCCCCATAATATTTTTGTATGTCCGACTTCTTGAGTTTCTTTAGGATTAACTCTGGTGTTGCGCTCGGTTTGAATGGCAACTGAGTATATTTTTCTCGAATCCGGGCCCTTCAAAATTGGTGGTGCGCCCAGAATCTGGTCCACTCAGGCATGAAACTCCTTCGCGTTCTGATCCATCTACTCGTTTCTCTCCCACATGAATCTCACGAGTTTGGTTTTAAAGGGATCATTACCGTTGTCGTTACCGGATCCACTACCGGTCCCCTCTGCAGCGTCTAAGCCGACCTCACCCCTAAGGGTATTGTTATCAACTCTTTGAGTCGTATGATTTGCTAGAACATCAGGCGGAGCCGGACCTCTTCCATTTGCATTGTTGGAAGCGCCCGACAAGTCTTGGTTCAATTCCGTCATTACCTGGTCCTGCCTTGAGAGATGGCCCATGATGGACTTATGTTTCTCTCTCAAGATCCTTACTGTTTCCATAATGTGTTTGTCTTCTCTGTCATTGGGAGTTGGCTCCTGAACATATCGTGGGTACTTTCCTCCATGGACCGGGGTTGACTTATCCCCTCATTGTGGGTGTCGGTGATTAGATCCTCGTGTTGAGAGAGATTTCCACGTCCCTCAACATTGTGTGCGATGTTGACATTGTTAGATGCCATGTTAGATTTTTTGCTAAGAAACAAAGAATCAAACAAAATAGTGATAAACGCAAGGATCGACTCAATTGTGCAACTGTCTAATCCCCACGGAGGGCGCCAAACTATTTACCCATAAAACGGTACAATTGAATTTATTACGTGATTTACAACCAAGAGAACTGATTTGATCCAAAAATAACCTAGATTGAAAATAAGAATTGGGGATTAAAATCAAAGGAAATGACAAGCCTGGCTCCAGGAGCAATGCCTCCTAGGAAATGAGTAAGAACAATATAAAAAGCGAGTAAAGTTATTTGATTTAGCTCGAAAATAGACTGTAGCACAAGTTTTGTCAAGAATTTTGTGTCCTACAATGGCCGTTGAGTCTACTATTTCTAGCTATACCTAGAAAAATAAGATCCTAAGATCAAGCCCCTCTTAAATGACAATATAGAGGGACATTGATGAATATGTAACGGTATGCCATGAATGCATATATTCTCTGCAATGGCTGCCCATTTAATGCAGTGAATATTCTTCATTGAATGATATCTGATGGCAAGTACTTGACTCTACTCACATTGATCATATTCCCTTCCAGGCCAGCCCGATGTCAATCACAGTTGTTGTTCCCGGTACTAGTTACTACGCAATTTACTTTCTACATGTCTTCGGTTTCATGTGTCATGCTTCCATTCGACCATTTAATGTAAACCAATTTTATCCTATACAATTAGAATAACCTCCAAAAATCCCAATGGCAGAAGTTAAAATATAATTATGATTACACTACTATACATGCTCAATGTACATTCAAGTTCTAGTAAATAATAGAGAAATGCATAAAGACCCCATTCAACTTGTCCTGGAAAATCACTTACACACCTAAATATTACGGGTGTCTTACCACCCCTATTGTTAAAATAATTGTATTTACTTACTCCCTCCTAAGTCTTGGACCAACTATAATAACTTGAGTGAGAAACAAGCGCTTTATTATGAAGCCACGTAACTAAAATATTTAGTAAATAAAAATAACAGCCTTCTACTATTTACTAATACTCTCATTCAGCCTGTTAGTTAAAAATTCCCAAATTGAAGAACCCTAATGCCCAACCTTCGAAGATTTGATTTGCCTCATCAAAATTGATTTGCCTGACCAAAATCGAAGGGTCTGATTGCAAAATCCTTTGATTTCATTGTACTTTAGGGTTCCGTTTGTTGTTACTGTTCATTTGATGAGTTGGTGGATGACCCCTTCGAATTTGAAGGTCTTCGAAGAATCAAGTTCAAACATTGAAGTTGAATTATCTGTGAAACATTATTTACGCTTGGAGGTAAATCCATAAACCCTAGCCTTTTCTATCATCAACCCTAAATATTATCTTTGTTTTAGTTTGTTTAATATCATCCGTAACTAGGGTTTTGAACTTGCTTCAAATTTCTTAACTATAACATTTTTTAATGTAAAATCCAATAACAGAAATATAATTTTTAAGATGTAATAATAACAAAATTTCAGTATTTTCTTGTCGCATTTATTGTCACTTGTTATGTCGGGGTCCAATAGTAACTGTTAATCCTTAATTAGTTTATTTTCTACTATATTCAGGTATTTCAGTGTTTTTCGTACTTGTTACATTGAGGTTTTTCCATGGTCTAAAAATCTCCATGGATAAGTTACATTCCTTTTCAATGGAGGATTTATGTTGGTGGGATTATTACTGATTGTGTTGATGTCGATGTTGATATATTCTCATATTTTAAGTTTCTAGGTTATGTGAAAGAGTTTGGGTACAATGGCTCTTCTGTTGTTATTTATGTTAGACTACTTAATTGTCCTGGTTTAGTAGTAATTAAGGTTGATAGGGACGTTATCGGTATTTGTGAAGAGTTAAAAAGTGGGGATATGTTTGGGGTAATATGTAGATCACATGGTTGATGATATAGTAGTGGTCCCCCCTCAATTAGAATATGTCATCCAAGTGGGGGGGGGTAGCAATGTTACTTTTGAGAAGGAACCTGGTCAAGATATGGGGGCTGTGAGGATTTGGGAACTTCTGAAAATGTATCCAATGCTGCTGAAAATAGTGCCAATAATAGTGTGCCTACAACTATTACTACTGATGATAGTTCAAACTCCTCATCTGAATCTAGCAGCAGCACTGATAATAGCTCAGATTCACAGCATGAGGAATTGTTTGAAGAAGGAGAAACTGATTATGGCAGTGATACACATGAGAAGTACAGGGCATTTAAGGCAGAAAGAAGGGTTGTACAGAGAAGGAAGAGGAAATAAAGTGCTCCTGAACAAGAACATGTTAAACTAGGTAAGAGAGGGCCGGATATGGGGTATGATGAATATGAATCTAGGAAGAAGAAGAGTTTGGAAGGTAATATAGGTGGTGATGAGTCTTATTACCATTCAGATGAAGCTGCTAGCTTTGAGAAAGATCCATATGATGTTGATGATGAAGGTGAAGGGAGGGGGTCAATAGAAAGTTAAAGCTAGAAGAAGAAAGACTAAAAGAAGAGTAATCTTTGACAAGACTTGCAAGAAAGTAGTTTGGGAACTAGACTTGCATTTGCAAGTGTGAAAGATTTCAGAGAAGCTGTAACTAAATATGATGTTCAATGAAAGGTTATTGTATAGAAAAATATATAAATGAACCTATAGGGGTGAGGGTTAAGTGCAAGTAGGCATTCTATCCTTAGCTTCTAATTGCTAGTATGATTCTAGGACTAAGGATTTTGTAGTCACGAACTACAATTCAGTTCACAAATGTGACCCTACTAATAGAAACAAGCTATGTAATTTAAAGTTCTTGGACAAAAGGTTCAATAAGAGGACAAAATAACAACCTAATATTAGAATATTCAAGTTTCAGGAGTTGAATAGACAAAAAAAGGATTGTATGTTGGGAAGACTGTTTGTAGGAGGGCAAGAAATATTGTGTTGAAAGAGATAATGTGTCATCATAAACTAGAGTATGGAAGAATATTAGTTTATGGGGATGCGTTTCTTAGATCTTATCCAGGTAGTACATGTGCAGTGAAGCTTAGTGATGAAACTTTTGAAGGTGGGAAGAAAATGTTTATTGGGTTCTATATTTGTTTTAATGCAGTGAAGAAGTCATACTTGGTTGGTTGTAGGCCATGCATTGGGCTGGATGGATGCTTTTGAAAAGGGGTATCTAGAGGCCAACTACTTGTAGCATTTTTCAAAGATAGAAATAATCAGATGTGGTACAAATCTGACCATTATAACAGATATGCAAAAGGTAAGCACTTGTAGTTTATTGTTATTTTCGTACTCCTATTTAACTTAAAACTAACTAGAATTGTCCAAAGAATGTTGGAAGAAAAGAGCCAGGTGAAAATAAGACAGAAAAATTATCCAAAAGTGGAGTGGAAATGACATTTTGCAATTGTCATAACAAGAGGAGGTGTCATAAAGTTGCTGGCAGTAATACTGCTGCTACTTTAGCAAGAGTTATGCCTGCAAGTATTGATAGTTCAAAGCCACTAAAGCGAAGTACTGGAAGAGGAAGGGCATGACAAAACGTTCTAAAGAAACGGTAAGTTTCTTCCCTTTAATGTCATCTTTATCTTTTTTAAATCATTAATAGATTTTTACTTTTAATTGGTTGATGTAGGATGTAGGTACTAGCAGTGATGTAAGAACACAATATAACATGCCAATGATGGTTGGGATGAGAGTTTTACACACTCAAAGTGGCTTCAAAATCCAAAATGGAAGTTCTAGTGCTACCTTTGATATTTTGGTGAATTCATTTTCTGATTTTCTATTGGATTTTGGCAGGCTGGAATGTCCTACACAAACTTTAAGAATGTGAGGTGTCACGACGCAAAACCTATGGGTTGTGATGGCGCCGGACACCACTGTTAGGCAACCCATCCCCTTAATCAGTTGGAATACCTTCATGTTAAACAATTTCGAAATCATTTCCTTTATTGCATTTCATAATCAAATAAATAATTTTTTTTTTGTAAATTAAACACGACAGGGAATCCATTTAATTCAATAAAACAAGACTCAACACATCCCAGAACCCGGTGACACAAGTACATGAGCAGTTTCTAAGAATTTATACAAATACACAACTCTTGTCCGAGAATAAATGGGACAAATGTAATAAAATACAAGTAAAGATATAGAAGGAAGGAGACTCTATCAACTGCGGAATGCCTCCAGATGAACGCAGCCCGAGTAAGTCTCCGAATCATTTTCCAAACTATGAAGGTACCTGTGCAGCAAAATGCACAGAAAGCGTAGTATGAGTACATATACATATATGTACCCAGTGAGTATCCCGTCTAATCTCGAAGAAGTAGTGACGAGAGGTCGAATCGATACTCACTAAGGTCCAACAGTAATAAAGTAAGCAGGATTTAAGGAAAACAGTAGGCATGTAAGACAAATACCAAGTACATTGATATTAGGCATCAAATAACAATTCAAAATCAAACAAGGTTGATATCCGTCGTGGCGTACGGACCGCTCCCATATGGTACTCACTCACATCGCTCCGCCGTGGCGTACGGCCCGATCCCATCCTGTAAATCTTCACCGTGGTGTACGGCCCGATCCCACCTTGTAGTCTCAATCTCCGCCGTGGCGTACGGCCCGATCCCACCCTGTAGTCTTCGTCGTGGCGTACGGCCCGATCCCATAATATACTATCTCATCACCCTGAATCTGCACCATACACTACATAGCCAGAATTCTGCGAATTTGATGCTCTCAAGGCACCTTATAAGATACGTTCATATATTCTGCTATAACGCTGACGATAACACCACATCAGAGGAAATATGTAGAAATTCCTAACCAACTGCAGAGTTAACTAAACATTGAAATCCTTCCTCCTGACTAAGATCATCATCCCATTGCAACCAATGATGGTGATTGTCTTGTAATCTACTTACATAGTCTTATCACACCGATCCCAAATTTGCAAATCTCGTCTCACCCAGTATGAATTGCTCAGATAACCAATCACCTCAGGCATAACCAACAGTCTCACACGATGCCACAATGCGCCAATAGGCCACAATTCGAGCACGACACATAAGGAAACGACATCAGGAAGGGACTACCCGACTCACGCTATAAATATGAACTTTCCTCAGGGAAATAGGAAGTAAAACACAAGAATAATCATTATAGGAGTCTTGCTCAACATCACACTGTTGCGGCACGCAACCTAGTCCAAATAACATACCCGTGGTGGCGTGCCACCCGATCCCATCATAAGATTTACATAAGGAAATATATACAGAGCCGAATGGCTCACCATTTACAAGATACTGAATATCGGTCACCAGCACGCTAAGTGCATAACACTATTCTGGGGAGACTGATAGAGTCATAGGCTACAAACTCAAGCACAACTGAGTGCAATATATATTCTAAATCTCAAGAGCCATCCTGCTCGCGTAACCACATCATTACGCGGAATCTCAACACATAAGGGATTATCAAACTGTTTCACAACTCGAACGGCACAAACATAATATCACATGGATTTGACGAAGACGGAACAACACCTGATATCCCCAATACCCCTCCTTGAGGAGTGCCATACTAAAATTAACACCTCTGACTCGCATAAAGCCCAAAATCTTGTTTAAGTCCATTCACTTGCTTCAAGCCGATTCTGCTCGCATTGAACTAGGCTAATAGCCTTACCTGGGTCCAAATAACCCGCTTTCTTCTTCTTATACACACGAGGACAACCATCATAGCGGAGGTAAACACCCCACAGTCCACAACCAACTGAGCCGAACGCCTTCCAGGCATGCATTCTCAAATAAGCAATATTATACTTCCTTATATTTAGTCTAAATCTGCAATCAATCAGGTGACTACAAGTCACGCTTACATTATCTTCCCGTGGTCACACTCCCACGACATTCCACACAAGGCAACAAGTATGCACATACATACCACCGACCATCCTAAGGCTGTAAAACAATTCAAGGACCCGTAATCAGGATACCAAGTCTCTTTCGCCAAACACCGATCTCAGGTGACACTGAAGACAACATCAGCTTATTCTAGACATTCAAATCCCTTGTTCTTGCTCCCATGAGCTCATGACATCCTTGTTAACACTGAACCGCAATCTCGATTCTTACTTCCAGTTAGATACCGCTTATTGCACATAACATGCCAATTTGGAATAGCATAGGAAGTTCCATCATAACTCCTGAACCACTAACAGGGTGAACACTTCATCACATATAGAAACCTTTTATTTGCTTCAATTCATGAGAACCATAACAACACACAAGTGAGCTCTCACAATCACAATACATGCAAATCCTTAAGTAGTGGTCTGGACCACCATAAACCTTCCGGGATCCGTCTACACCTGACAAGACATAGCACTTGAATGCTTCCAAATGAAATCTATTACGACGGCCGACGAGCCCCACACACATCTGCACAAACCATTCACGTACTCAATCATACCGAAGGAACTGATCACTGTCGTTCATGCGCCATTCCATCATGGCTAACCAATCCATCTTCTTTTAATCATCTTTAATTGCCTCAAGATAATAGTAACTTATTTCAACTCATAGCAGCTCAACCCTCACTCATCCTGAGTGACCTTAATTCACGAGACCATGCTGCCTAAACTCCGCAACCCGTCTCACAACCTCTTGAAAACCTTTCTACAACTCGAAGTTTATTTCTCTCACTCCCCCAACACTATCCTGCGTGTTGAAGTAACATAGAACACTCCAACTAGTCTCCTTCTCCTCAGAGATTATACAGCAAAAGCTTGATTCGTAATCATACTGCTGCCTGAAACCCTTACAAACCACAAATTCAAACTTTCAAATTCATTAGGACCGCTGATGAGAGTCACCCACTCTGGCTGGCCCCGAATACAATCAACTCCAAGGCTCTTCCAGCACATGAACATGCCTTTCAATGAAGCACGTGACTGAGTCACTACCCTTACAACTTGCCTATGTCTTAAGCATAAATTCTTAGTCTTCCAGAGCCTATCCCTGGTCCAATAGGACCAATTTGCACATTTTTCTCATATGCCATGCTCACTTACCGATATACTCTTTTCCCTTAGCTGTAACATCTTGCCGATACGCTGACAAATTCGAAATCCCGTGAGAGCACAATCCTACGACCCAACTACAGGTGGTAGGACTCCCCCACTTAGACCGAAGCTACTTCTTGCACCGCTCTAGTCCCTGCTGAGATCCTTTTCTCCTTTGATGACATGACATTGTCCCACCAATCCACCCAATTCTTCTGAATTCTCTTGTTAACCTCCCTTAAATATTTTAATTTTCTAACACCATTCACACATCTACCTCCTACCGACTAGCCACTAGGACTCTACACAGAACTTACCATCCCTACAACTGCTAACCTACTCACAGAAACAACCCACCCGAGGAAACTAGCCAACTGACACCTACCATTATGCTATGATTCTCACTTTCTACAATATCAAGACCCCCCATCCTAAGCCTGTATCCATTTACCAACCTTACCAATCCGTCCGCTCTTCCTGGACATCTACTAAATGGGCTACCACATCATCTGATTCATCACTAAGTTGTCACTCTCCCACTTTGCCCAACTCATTCCCTTAAGTGCTACCTGACTTCCTTTCCTTACACCTGGTCTTTTAGAATTGGCACCACCGCTTAGCACTTCTCACGTATCTTCCTTCATCGTATGATGCCCTCCTGCTGCCTCAATTTAATACTGCCCTCCGTAGATCTTAAACCAACATATTATCGCAACTTTAAATCTTTACGAAGATCATCTTCCTTGAATCGCCTTCATTAAAAGTAACTGTTCAATTCTGAACTACTACACACCACGATCTCTGACAACCGCTTCCTCAACACCGCTTTACAGCACGCTAACCCCATGCGACCTAAGAGCTATAACACCGGCGAATTTAACATATTCTATTCGATCAAACAGCGATACCACACCACAGGTGAATATTTCACATTTCCCAATGACACCCAGCCTCGATACTTTATCAACCCAAACCGGACCATTCATAATCAAAATGCCTTTCCTCTACCGGAACTAAAAATACCGAAATCTCGAAACCACACTATGAGAAGACCTCCCTTCAAGCCATTCATCACCCCCAACACATGGGCAAGCATTCTACATCCATATCAACATCGCGCGATATCCAATCGAAACATCATCACTATCCGAGCATAGCCTCAAGGCTCTCAGAAACACAACTACTAAGCTGAAATAACATCATATTCTTCTGCAGGGCGATAACAACAGTCCATTCAACTATGCATGAAGAACATCACGCACCGCATCTGTAGCCCCATTACAATACCTCAAACTCTCGATTATAGGAAGCGCTTCGCGACGTATAAGATTGAGTAGGAAGAAACATAGGCCTAAGCCTTAAAGGAATCAAGTCGCACGATGAGGAATCAAGAAGGGAAGTACTCCTAATAGCCCTGTAGCCTCCCGAAGATAAGTACAGACGTCTCCGTACCGATCCGCAGGACTCTACTAGACTTGCTCATGACTCGTGAAACTACGGGAACCTAGGGCTCTGATACCACGTTGTCACGACCCAAAACCTATGGGTTGTAATGGCGTCGGACACCACTGTCCCGCAAGCCAACCCCTTAATCAGTTGGAATACCTTCTTGTTTAACAATTTCGAAATCATTGCCTTTATTGCATTTCATAATCTAATAAATATATTTTTTTTTTGTAAATTAAACACGACAGGGAATCCATTTAATTCAATAAAACAAGACTCAACACATCCCAGAACCCGATGACACAAGTACATGAGCAGTTTCTAAGAATTTATACAAATACACAACTCTTGTCCGAGAATAAATGGGACAAATGCAATAAAATACAAGTAAAGATATAGAAGGAAGGAGACTCTGTCAACTACGGAGCGCCTCCAGATGAACGCAGCCCAAGTAAGTCTCCGAATCATTTTCCGAACTATGAAAGTACCTGTGAGCAAAATGCACAGAAAGTGTAGTATGAGTACATATACATATATGTACCCAGTGAGTATCCCGTCTAATCTCGAAGAAGTAGTGACGAGAGGTCGACTCGATACTCACTAAGGTCCAATAGTAATAAAGTAAACATGATGTAAGGAAAATAGTAGGCATGTAAGACAAATACCAAGTACATCGATATTAGGCATCAAATAACAATTCAAAACCAAACAAGGTTGGTATCCGCCATGGCGTACGACCAGCTCCCATATGGTACACACTCATATTGCTCCACCGTGGCGTACGGCCCGATCCCACCCTGTAGTCTCAATCTCCGCCGTGGCGTACTGCCCGATCCCACCCGGTAGTCTTCGCCGTGGCGTACGGCCCGATCCTATAATATACTCTCTCATCACTCTGCCGTGGCGTACGACCCTATCCCATAATATAATCAATCATCACTCTGTCGTGGCGTACGGCCCGATCCCATAATATAATCACTCGTCACTCTGTCGTGGCGTACGGTCCGATCCCATAATATAATCACTCGTCACTCTGCCATGGCGTACGGCCCGATCCCATCCCGTGATTCTCTTATCACACTTAAATAAAGCCAAGTATCACAACGGTCAAAGACAACAGTACCAATCACACAAGTATACAAGTCATATCTATGCTACAACAGGGAAAAACAATGAACATGTTGTGTCCTAACTACCCGGACGAAGCAGTAATAGCCACTACGTACGAACTCTCGTCACTCGGTGCGTACGTAGCCCCCAACAAGTTCACATAGCAATAAAGGTTGCCTATAGGGACAATTCCCTCTTACAAGGTTAGAAAGGAGACTCACCTCGCTTTGAAGATTCATCACCGGCTTCCAAGCCTCTACGACGACTAAAAATGGATGCGCACGCTCCCAAACTATCCAAATAACGATAATTCAATGAAAATATACTCAATAGATCATAACCAATTCAAATTACAAAGTTCCTCAGCCCGACTCAATGAAATGACCAAAATGCCCTCAGGCCCACGTGCCCGGACCTCGAAGTTTCTTGAAGAAAATCTCTACCCGAAACTTTACTAATTCAATTACACATTTTACTCAATTATCCATGCTCAATTCGTGGCTAAAATCCAAATTTCCAAATTTCTAGGTTTTCTTCAAAATACTAATTTTTCCACAACTTTTTAATGTTTAATCCATGTATAAACCTTGAATTAACTTGTAAATGAGAAGGAACCACTTAACTCTTGATGCTTGATAAAAATCACTCTTTGAAATCCTCCAAAATCGCCCCAACCAAGTGAAGGAATTGATGAAATGGCCAAAATCCCATTTTTTAAACATTCTGCCCAGGTATTTACTCAGTGCGATCGCGGAGTACAATTTTCCAGCCCAAAATTTTCTCTTCGCGATCGCGGAGAACAAATGCCCAGCCTCCCGGACAACCTCTAGAAGAATAGTCATAAACTTTTGCACAAAACTCCAAATGACAAATGGTTTAATATTCTGAAAATCAAGATCTATAACTTTCATTTGTTGGTCATCTCCCAAATCCTTATAGATTTCGAGATATAATCTGACAAAGTCAGTCCTATGCAACACAAATTCTTTCTTCATCTTCCCGGACACCCTATAGCGTAACCGCCATAACGTTTTGTACACAAATCCAAATGCTAAATTGTTTAGATTTCTAGAAACTAGACACAAAGGGATACAACTTTAATTTTTACATCACCTCAAAATGCCTTATAGATTGTGAGATATGAGCCTCCGAAGTCGAGTCAGTGCAACAGAGCATTTCTTCTATGCGATCGCACAAGCTTGCCTGCGATCGCACATGCCTTTTTCCAGCTCCCTCCAAATCCTTCTCCGCGATCGCACCTTCCTCCTTGCGATCGGACAGGCCTGCCTGGACCTTCTCCGCGATCGCACCCCAACATCCGCGATCGCATAGGTCAAAACCTTGCCCCTCAGTTTCTTCTCCGCGATCGCATAGCTAAGGCTGCGATCGCACATCATTACCAAAAACACCAGCAAACAGCAACAACAATACCACCCGAAACCACCCCGAAACACACCCGAGGCCCTCGGGACCCCGTCCAAACACACGACTCGGTCCCATAACATCCCACGAACTTGCTAGAGGCTTCAAATCACATCAAACAACGCCGAAATCACAAATCGCACTACAATCCAACTCTATGAACTTTGAAAATTCCAACTTCCACATTTGATGCCGAAACTTATCAAACCACGTCCAATTGACCTCAAATTTTGCAGGCAAGTCATATTCGACATTACGGACCTTCTCCAACTTCCGGAATCGCATTCCGACCTCGATATCAAAATTTCTATTTTCGGTTGAATTCTTCAAAAACCTTCAGTTTTCTATCTTTAGCCAAATGACCTTAAATTGACTTTCGGATATCCGAATTCACTTCTGATCGCGCTCCCAACTCCAGAATCACCATACAAAGCTATTCCCAGGCTTGGAATTCCAAACGGACATCAATATCATTGAAATATACTTCAAGTCAAACTTAGGAAATTTCTTTAAAATACTGACTTTCCACAATATACGCTGAACTGCTCCCGGGTTATCCAAAACCCATTCCGGACATACGCCCAAGTACGAAATCATCATACGAACCTGCTGGAACCCTGGGATCCTGATTCTGAGGTCGTTTACTCCAAATTCCAGTTTTATTCGATTTCTTCAACTTAAGACCTCTGAAATGAGAATCTTCCTTTAAATTCAACTCCGATATTCCTGAATTTAAATTCCGACCATATGCACAAGTCAATATACTTGAAATGAAGCTGTTCGTGACTCCCAACTGCTGAACGACGCGCTGGATCTCAAAATGGTTGGTCGGGTTGTTACATGAGGTCTTCAGTAGAAGTAACTCGAGATCTATCAACCAACAAGAGGTAATATATGGAAAGGCAAAGAAGCTATGACATCAAGGCAGCTTCAACAATTGAGAGTCAAGCAACTCATTCAAACAAGGTATAGGGCTGCTAAGTTGAGCCAAGAAAGCACCAGTGCAAAATCACCCAATTGATCAAGATAATGTTTTGTGGATGACTGTACTGTAATAGACTGCATTATGATAAAATCTTAGGCTGCTATTGACTGCAATTCTGTATTATGATAAGAATTTTTAGGCAGCTATAGACTGCATTTCTCATTTTGTTATCTTATGGTATTTGTTTTGCTGCTGCTACAATGAGAACAAATAGATGTTTTGTTCTCTCATTTTGTGACTGTTTATTAAGTCTATTTCTTTTTGGTCAATGAGACCAAATATGTATTTTTATACAGTTTATGCAACTCTCGTATCAAGTCTCTTGTGTGTCTATTGTTGTGATTAAACACTAAAAATAGATGTATGAAAATACACACTTGATTGATTGCCAAGTTCTTGACATACAAAGAAACAAAAAGAGAACACCTACAACACTTCAAAATTTAAAACAACACTTCACTACATTCCGTTGAAAGGTTCATTACATTCAAATGAAAGGTCCATTACGAACATACAAAATGATACCTACAAGTAGGGGTGGCAAAATGGTTAAAAGGAAACAATTAACCATCCATGTTATCCACTAAAAAATGGGTTGGATAATGAACTTTTTAATAAAATATCAAATATGGATAAGAACCATATTATCGATTTAGAAAATGGATAACCAATGAGTAAGCAATAGATAACCAATGGGTCTAACTTTACATGTGTAAGGCCTCAAATTTGGGGTTCCTCAAGTCAGGGAGACTAAGAATTCTCCCAAAAGTGATCATATGCAAGAAGTAATGGATAATATGGTTACCCATATTATCCGCCGGTTAACTCATTTTTTATCCGCGCTAAATATGGGTCGGGTCAGATAATTTATCTATTTTTTCATATGCAAGAAGTAAAGGATAATATGGTTACCCATATTATACGCCGGTTAACCCATTTTTTATTCGTACTAAATATGGGTCGAGTCGGAAAAGTTTTCTATTTTTTCATTATCCATTTTCAACCCGAATCATATCCGACCCGACCCGCCCGTTTGCCACCCTACCTACAAGCAACAACTACATACATATTGAGATGACAAAATTAGATTCAATATGGCAACCTCATTGCATCTTCTTTCAATGACATTCTTGGATACGTACAAGCAACAATTATAATACACTTCTCCAATATAATGAATCAAAATACATTTTCCCTAGCCTTGGACCTAGCCAATTTGCTATTACACTTCTTTTTCTTCCCTTTCATCTTCTCCATATTAACTTGTAACTTTACCAATTGAGCCTCAATCTTCTTCATCGTCTCCGCTTCTATGTTGTTTTCAACCTTTATAGCTGCCCTCGGGTTGGCAAGATTTTTAAAGACTTCTAATGCAGTCTCAAGTTCACTCATTTTGTCAAGCAATTTTGGAAAATAAATTTGGACCTAGGATCAATGTCGGAATCCTTCCAAACCAAAAAATCACAAGATCGTGACCCTAAGATGAATAACAAAAGAAAATTAAACAATGATAATTTTTCACAACTCAATTATTGAAAGGATTTTCCCTATTATTTACCCCATAGTATAGACAAAGCCAATATTTTTTTCTTGGGTTCCGAGGGGTCCAAGCTGTTAACAAAGGCAGCACATAGACATGATTGCCTCAAATCTCTCCACTTGACTCATTTTCTTCCTCTTTCGCGCAAAGCCTTGTCAAATTCAAGCCTTTGAAGGCATTACAACAAATACAACACAAGCAGACGATACCAAAGTCAGATAATTTGCCGACGAAAAAATTAGAAATATCAGCCATATTACAATGTTTAACCGAGGGAAATTGTATTTAGGAGAAATATATAACAACAATAAAAGAAAGAAATTAGGGTTTTTAATGAGGAGAAAGATGAACCTTTGCTTTCAAAGATCAAAACTTCAAAGGGTAATTTGATGCAATTTGGGCAGAATTTTAGATGAAGAAGAAATTAAGGTTCTTCAATTGGGTTTGGTAAAATATTGGAGAATAATGGATTTTACCATTGGTCGAGGGTTATATTGAAGTTAAAAAAAATTTTGACTGCTTTTAACGATAAAAAGAGAGCAAAGACGTGTTCAATTGCATTGTCTAAGACGCGCGGATGGCTAGGGCTTAGGATGGAGTAAATAAATAGTCCATCCATTCCAATTTATGTGAACCTATTTCCTTTTTGATCCATTCAAAAAAGAATGACTCATTTCAAAATTTCGAAACAATTTAGCTTAAACTTACAATTCTACCCTTAAATAAGAAGCTTTTATAACCACACAATTACTCTGGGCCCTTTTTTGACTTGTTTAGGACCACAAATTCCAAAAGTCTTTATTTTTTCTTAAACTTCGTGTCCAGTCAAACATATTCACATAAATTGGAACGGAGGAAGTACAATTCTTTTAATAGGACACCCGTAAAATTTAAGTGTGTAAATAATTTTTCAAGATAAGTTTAATAGGGTCTTTATGAATTTTCTCTAAATAATAATAATAAGTGCAAACTTATCATGCTCGTGCTAACCTATTTTGATGTGTGTACTAGTACTAGTACTAGTACTAGATAGACGGTCCAATTAATTTGTGAACACACTCTATGCACCAAAATGTGCAGTGAGAATAGTGTAAGTGGGAAAAAAGACAACCATGTAAAACATGGTCTTACCATATATGGTAGTTAAAGCAATTTTGTTCTTTATTTTCCTCCAGTAATCCCGATTCAAATTGATATTGTACGGTACTACAACAACTCCAAAACCCACACCTCTCTTGCCCTATTCAGGGGTGGAGATCCCCTCCTGTGGCAATTTGTCCATTATTGCTCAATACACTTATTAATTTATGTCATGTGTCTACTCAATTAATTCAAGGTTGAGATTTAATAGGCCATTAAACAACTAAATATGACAATCCATTTTCTCTCACTACGGCTAACGGTGTCAGTATAGTTTCACCATTTTCTCACTCAATACAATAGGTAGATCCAACGTGATGTCATACTAGTAAAATGATCTCCATAAAATAAGTGTAGATGAAAAAGATCATTTAACCGCCAAAAGGCTGTCCAACATCTCATACCTTTTATAAAAGATTATGAATAATAAATCAAAGATCTGCATTTATCTTTTTAGTGTTACTTTGTCAAGTCTAATTTAAGCAGAAAAAAAAATGAATAGAGGAGGCCAATTTCAAAAGTTAAGAAATCACTGTAGCAGTTGAAATGGATTCCGCATATCATTTTACTAGTATGACATCACGTGGGGCCTACCTATTGTATTGAGTGAGAAAATGGTGAAACTAGACTGACACCGTTAGCCGTAGTGAGAGAAAATGCATTATTATTTTTAGTTGTTTAATGGCCTATTAAATCTCAACCTTGAATTAATTGAGTAGACATATAGCATAAATCAATAAGTGTATTGAACAATAATGGATAAATTACCACTGGAGGGGATCTCCACCCACATTAATGTGAATTATTGAAACAAATTATCCCTCACAATGATTTGTATTTCCAGCTCAACTTTTATCTCTTTGGGCGTTTATTCTATTGCTTATATGCAAGCAGCATATTGAGGTCCAGATTTAAATCAGGCGAGAATAAAGAAAACCCCTTTTAACAGTAATGCCTGCAATCAGATTTGATATGTCAAAGCAATATTATGCTACCAGCAGTCTTGTGGTTGAATATGCCCTCTGTTCCAGATTGCTTGCTGTGATTAACAAGTTTGTTATAACCAACTTCAATTACCCAGGTCTTCTTACTGCATTGCAATACCTAATTTCAGTTTTAGGGGTTTGGGTTTTTGGAAAATTTGGGTTGTTGCATCATGATCCATTCACGTTGGAGAATGCCAAGAAGTTCTTTCCTGCTGCCCTTGTTTTTTACCTGGAAATATTCACCAACACCAATTTTTTGCGCCATGCCAACGTTGATACTTTCATTGTCTTTAGATACTATAGCAACCATGCCCTTCAAAGTTGACGTTTCTATCTTTGGTGGTCATTTTGGGAGGTGTTGTTGGGTATGTTGCTACAGATTCAGGTTTTACTCAGACTGCTTATTCTTCGGCGTTTGCATACTTGGTAACCATTACAACCGACATGGTCTATTTTAAGCATATGGTAACAAATCTCGGGCTGAATATTTGGGGCTTTGTGTTCTACAACAATTTGTTGTCATTGATCATGGCTCCTTTATTTTGGATTATTACTGGGGAGTATGTTGATGTGTTCATTGCTATGGGATCAAGTGGAGGGACATTGTTTAACCCTGCCGCCTTCGTTGCAGACTCATTATCCTGTGTGTTTGGACTGCTCATCAGTTTCTTTGGATTTGCTGCAAGGAAAGCAATCTCTGCAACTGCTTTTACAGTAACCGGGGTGGTGAATAAGTTCTTGACAGTTGCCATTAATGTTCTCATTTGGGATAAGCATGCTAGTCCATTTGGTTTGATGTGCTTGTTGTTCACTATTGCTGGAAGTGTTCTTTATCGGCAATCTGTAACTGGTGTTAGTACCACTCCACCACAACGGGATTCTTCTATGTCTAAGCAGGACAACAAGAATGACCACCACAATTATGGAGATAGTGATGAAGAAAAAGGAATATCTGGTAAGATTGCTGGTCTATAAGCATTTTGGCATTTGTGCCTATTGCTAATGAGGCTATTATTAGTCCTCCCACTGCGTTATTTACCTATAGTTTGATCCTATTCTAGTCTTTACAGACTTTTGCTACACGTTTTTTATATTGGCCTTGTTATCATTAATGATTAGTAATCATTTGACTATAATTTGTGAGTTTTTGATCATGTTTATTTCATATATGTATCTCTTGTTTTACACTGGCAGCTTAACATCCTCATCTTAGCTACTTTCGTCTTCTGGACATGAGAGTTCTTGACAGGCCAATACTCTGCTCCATATAACATAGTAGGTCTAACTACAACCTTTTAGAACTTACCATTTAAGTTTCAATGGCACATTCTTATCACACAAGACACGGGAAACGAACCTCCACTTCATCCAACCTGCTCCGATAATATGCATGACATCCTCATCAATCTCCCTGTTACCTTGTATTATAGATCCAAGGTGCTTAAAATTGTCTCTCTTGAGGATAACTTGTGTATCAAGCCTCACACCCATGTCCGCTTCCTGGGTAACTTCGCTGAATTTGCACTTCAAATACTCCGTCTTGGCCTGCTCAGCTTGAAACCTTTAGACTCAAGAGTCTGTCTCCAAACCTACAATATATCGTCAACACTTTCTCGTGTCTCGTCAATCAGAACTATATCACCTGCAAATAACATACACCACGACACCTCCCCATGAATGTGTCGCTTTAATGCGTCAATCGCCAAGGAAAATAAAAACAGGCTAAGGGATGATCTGTGATGTAACCCCATCACAACCAGAAAGTGTTATGAATCTCCTACCATTGTCTTCACCCTTTTCTTAGCTCCATCTAACATATCCTTAATCACTATAATGTAGGCTACAAGCACATCGTTAGCGTCTAAACATCTCCATAGAACCTCTCTCGAGACTTTGTCGTATGCTTTCTCTAGGTCAATGAACATAATATGCAAGTCCTTCTTCATTGTCCTATACTGATCCCTCAATCTCCTCACTAGATGAATAACTTCCGTAGTCGAACGACCCGACATGAAACCCAACCGAGTAGTGGAAATAGACACACTCTTCCTCACCCTCCCTTCCAACCCTCTCCCGAACTTTCATTGTATGACTTAGCAGCTTGATACCCCTATAGTTATTGCAATTATAGATATCACCCTTGTTCTTGTACAACGGAATCATCGTACTCCACCTCAATTCCTCAGGCATCATTTTTGTCCTAAAAATGACATTGAACAACCTAGAGAGCCATTCCAAGCCTTCCTTACTCGCTCTCTTCCAAAATTCTACCAGGATCTCATTTGGCCCGGTCGCTCTACCCCTTCTCATCCTACGCATCGTCCCCACGACCTCCCCCACACTTATGCGCCTACAGTATCCAAAGTCTTTTTGACTCCCGGAGTGCCCCAGATCACCCAGCACAATATCCCTATCCCCTCTTCATTCAACAACTTATGGAAGTATGACTGACACCTCCGCCTGATATGTGCCTCATCCATCATCACTCTACCCTCCTAGTCTTTTATGCACTTCACTTGATCCAAATCATGGACCTTCCTTTCTCTCACTTTGGACAGCCTGTACAGTTTGTTATCTCCACCTCTCTCCCCAAGCTCTTCATACAAACGTCCAAACGCTACAGTCTTAGCCACCGAAGAGGGAACTATATTAGATGGCTTATTATCTAGTCCAAGTTAACCACCTCCTCTAGAGCATGTGTTACTTATCAAATCTTTGCATTGCGTTGATACTTTCCATAGCTCTATTCCACGTCTCTAGTATCCTAAAATATTCAGGTGAAGCATTGATCTTCCAGTTGTTGCTTCCTTTAGGCTAATCGAGAAATTTTATCATGTGTGAGATATAACTACGAATACTTGTTTGAGGAACTTATCATGTGAAAGTGGACTTTGGGCCCATAATGCCCAAACAATTTCACCCACCAAAATCCCAACACATCCGTGAAAGAGAAACCTCTATTATCCTCCCTTATTTTCTATGTCCTTATACTTTCTCCCTAATTTTGTCAACTTGCTTTACCCGCCCTTTGTAATCTTAATTAGGCATCAAGTATTATTTATCAATTTTTTCCTCAAGAAGACCAAAACTGAAAGGAAATGAGCTAAGTCTGTATATAATGGTCTCTCTTTCTCAAGATTGGACCGTCAACTCTGTTGTTTGGTAAAAGATCAGCAAATAATCACATATCATATAGTAGAACCCCTTAGCAAGGACAATGTTGGTGTTAATTTAAGAGTAGGTGTTGGGTTTCCGGAAGAAGGGAGAGGGGAGGCTGTTGGTGTTTCATTCTCGCTGAGGGAGAGAGGTTTGTCTATATTGCTCTGTGGTGGTGAATATCTATGTCAGTGAAGGGTTAGTTTTGTGTTAGTGAATGGCTGGTGTTGCTTCTATAGAAGAGGTGGTTGGTATTTATTGTTTTTCGCTTTCAGCGAATGTTTACTAAAGTTCTTCATAACCACCCCCAACCCCCCAATGTATTAGTATTGCATGCTGCATTTGTGCCAGAAATGTTTCTGAAAAATGAACTGTAAGGTGGCGTTTCAGTTAGAGGGAGCTAGAGTATCTCGGTGTGTTGTAGGGGGAAAGTATTTAGATGGAAGAGAGGAAATAGTTACATAAGAGAGTTTCGAGAGAGGTACAGGAGCAAAAGAGAAGGGAGAGGAAAGAGTTGAAGTAAATTAGAGACTGGGCAGACAGACAAAGTTGGAGGAGTTGTTGGAGACAAGTGATTGTTTAAGCAAGTAAATAGATACATGTAGTGTCACGACCCAAATCTCGATTCAGGTCGCGATGGCGCCCAACGGCGAGGTTAGGCCAGCCAATATAGAAACACTAAGTGTTACCATTCCCAGTTACGCAAATTTTATCTTTTAACTAATTTTTAACAGATATAAACATGATAATGGTGGTGACGTGAAATAAAACTGCAAGTGCGGAAAATCAACCAATAGGCATGTCGCATAACATATGTACAGCCAACAACCCAAAATATACACTACGTGTGTGCCAGGAACTAGTGTCACGAGTGCCACGGGCAACTACTGAATATACAATGACTACAATATATACAGGGTCTCAGTCTGAACGAAATGGACGGAGAATATAACAAAAGAACTCCAGGGTGCTGCTAGGAAGTCGCCGGGAAAGAAGCTCACCGTAAAGTATGACCACGCTATCAATATCTAGCACCGTCCTGATAATAAGACGTACCAGCCTCCGGATATGTACAATCAAGTACAGAAAGAAAAGAAAGTGCAGCATGAGTACATATTAAATAAATATGTACCCAGTGAGTATCCTGCCTAAACTCGAAGAAGTAGTGACGAGAGGTCGACTCGATACTCACTAAGGTCCAACAATAATAACATATGATAGAATATAATGAAATACAGTAGGCATGTAAGGGAAATAAGCAACAAGTATATATATATCAAAGCAGAAATCCAACAAATTCTGAACTATACAATAAAGCACTTTCAAGGGTAAGACCACTGAACGATACAATAATCACAAATTCTTAGATCCACCGAGGCGTACGGACCGCTCCCATAAGGTACCTTCTACACTCGCCGTGGCGTACGACCCGATCCCATACTCATTTCAATTTCCTTCCAACACTGTCGTGGCGTACGACCCGATCCCATATTCATTTCAATTTTTTTTCAACACTGCCGTGGCGTACGACCTGATCCTATATATTTCATAATTTCTCAACACTGTCGTGGCGTACGGCCCGATCCCATATATTTTCAATTACTTTCAGCACTATCGTGGCATACGGCCCGATCCCATATATATTCCATTACTTTCAACACTGCCGTGGCGTACGGCCCGATCCCATATATTTCACAATTTCTTTTCAAATCTGTCGTGGCGTACGGCCTGATCCCATGTATATTCAATTACTTTCAACACTAATTCCTTGCCATTAAACAATTTTTCCGTAAAGCCTCAGAGAAATAACACAATGCAAAACATAATTTCATAGTACATATGGCGTCACAATAAATCATATAAAGCATTACAAGAAAAACATATCAGGCATTACGAGAAAAGCATATAAGGCATGATGTGGGCCTAACTACCCGGACATAACAATAATAGCTGCTAC
>ML275697.1:27313-62661 GCA_005239495.1 Nicotiana undulata
GGTTAGAAAGGAGACTCACCTCGTGTCGAATCTACCCCTCGGACCACAATTTGCGCCCGAAACTCCGAACTCTACACCCGAGGACTCGCAACTAGCCAAAAGGTATACAATAACATCAATGCATGCACAATGCGGAAAATTACCCTAGTTATTTTACTAAAATCGCTATTCTTGAAGAATTTCAAAATTTCAACCCCGGTCCCGCATGTTCAAATTTCAAAAATTCTCGAAGGGATCACTCACCCATAGCCTAAGGATCATTAATGTGTGATTTTTACTTAAATTCATGGCCTAAAACGGATAATCACAAAATCCTCAAGAACCCCAAAATTAGTACCTAATTCTATGGTTTTAGATAATTTAATAGTGAATTTAACTAAGAATTAATGTTTGAAACTAGTAAAACTATGGAATTTACTTACCTCAATAACAGTGGTGGAAGAACCCTTGAAGAGCTCTCTAAAAACTTGAGGAAGATGAAAATGGAGGAAAACTGCTAAGTCCCGTATTTTATAAAACTGCCCAGGGATTCCTTAACTGCGATCGCGACAAGGGGCATGGGATCGCGAAGGCCAACTGGCCAGACCTCTGCTATTGCGGCAGAGGTCCTGCGATCGCGAAGGCCAACTGGCCAGACCTCTGCGGTCGCGGCAAGGGTCCTGCGATCGCGAAGAACAAACTCACCCGGCCCAGACGTGACTCTATGCGATCGCGATAAAAGGTTGCGATCGTGAAGGTGTGGAACCCAGAACTCTGCGATCGCAAAGGGGAAGCTGCGATCGCAGAGAACAGTCAACAGCCCAGCAAAATCCTTCTCCGCGATCGCAACCCACCTTCTGCGATCGCAGAGAAGGAAACCAGATAGCAGAAATTCTGGTTTTTCCAACTTAGCTCCCGGGGGNTGAAATTCTAGAATTCACTTCAATGCGTCGAACCGGCATATACTACTCGGAATGACTTCAAATTTTGCAGACAAGTTATAAATGACATAACGGAACTATTCCCGGTCTCGGAATTTCATTCGGACCTCGGGAACATAAAATCACATTTCAAGCCAAATTTCAAATTCTTTAAAAATCCTCAAAACTTCATTAACTCCAATTTTCTCATTTTGATCCGAAACCCGTCAAATCAAGTCCGTTTCTTACCAAATTTCACAGATAACTTAAATAACACATATTGAACCTGTTCCGGGCTCCGGAATCATAATACGGGCCCGGCCGCACAGGTTTTACATCAAGGTTCATTTTTCATAAGCCTTTAATATTTTCATAAAACAATTTCCTTTAAAAATTCATTTCTCGGACTTGGGTCCTCGGAATTCGATTCTGAGCATACGCCCAAATCCCATATTTTTCTACGGGCCTTCCGGGACCGTCGGATCACAGATCCGGGTATGTTTACCAAAAATATTGACCAAAGTCAACTTTATTCAATTAATTATCATAAATTAAACTCTTAATCAAGTTTTCACATAAAGGCTTCCCGGCTACGCGCCCGGGCTGCGAACGCACATCGAGGTGAGATTAACGGAGGCTTTCGGGGCCTCGGAACACAGTCATTATTGGATTCACATAAGACGACCCCCTTTTTGGGTCATCACAATCTCCCCCTCTAAAACAAACGTTCGTCCTCGAACGGACGTAGAATCGTACCTGAAGTGCCGAATANAACAAAAATTCTCTTAGACCTCAACTGACGGTCCTGCCTCTCAATAATAGCAACTGTCTCCTCCTCGAAGCCCAACTTCTCATCTAACTGAATAGTGCTGAAATCAATCACGTGAGAGAAATCGGCATGATATCTCCGGAGCATGGATACATGAAATACCGGATGAACTCCTGATAAGGCGGGAGGTAAAGCGAGCTCATAAGCAACCTCCCCGACTCGCCTCAACACCTCGAAAGGGCCTATAAACCTGGGGCTCAGCTTGCCCTTCTTCCCGAATCTCATAACGCCCTTCATCGGCGAAACCTTCAACATAACCTTATCTCCCACCATAAATGCTACATCACGCGCCCGCTGATCTATGTAACTCTTCTGTCTGGACTGAGCTGTGCGGAGCCTTTTCTGAATAATATTCACCTTTTCCAAGGCATCTCTCACCAGATCTGTACCATATAGCTTGGCCTCGCCAGGCTCAAACCACCCAATCGGAGAACGACATCGCCGACCATATAAAGCCTCGAATGGAGCCATCTCGATGCTGGACTGATAACTGTTATTGTATGCAAACTCTGCCAAAGGCAAGAACTGGTCCCATTGACCGCCAAAATCAATCACACAAGCCCTGAGCATATCCTCCAAAATCTGAACTGTACGCTCCGACTGACCATCAGTCTGAGGGTGAAATGCTGAGCTGAGATCTATCTGAGTGCCCATCTCACTGTGCAATGCTCTCCAGAAGTGCGAGGTGAACTGAGGACCTCGATCTGATATAATGGACACCGGCACACCGTGTAATCGGACTATCTCCCGAACATAAATCTGGGCCAGCCTCTCCGTAGTATAAGTAGTAGCCACATGAATGAAATGCGCTGATTTGGTCAATCTATCTATAATGACCCAAATCGCGTCAACCTTCCGCAAAGTCCGAGGAAATCCAACCACAAAATCCATGGTGATGCGCTCCCATTTCCACTCAGGAATGGGCATCTGCTGAAACAGGCCTCCTAGCTTCTGGTGCTCGTACATGACCTGCTGACAATTGAGACACCTAGCCACAAACTGCACTATATCTTTCTTCATCTGCCTCCACAAGTAGTGCTGCTTCAAATCACGGTACATCTTCGTCGCACCCGGATGAACAGAATACCGAGAACTGTGGGCCTCTTCTAAAATTCTCTTCCTCAAGCCATCAATATTAGGAACACATAAACGGCCCTGGAGCCTCAAGACACCATCCTCGCCCAAAGTAACCTCCTTGGCCCTGCCATGGACCACTGCATCCCGAAGCTCTGCAAGGCATGGATCATCAAACTGTCGAGCCTTAATCTCCCCCAACAATGAAGACTGAGCAACTACATGAGCCAAAACTCGACGAGGCTCTGAAAGGTCCAATCTCACAAGGCGATTGGCCAAGGACTGAATGTCCAAGGCTAAAGGTCTCTCCTCAGCTGCAATGTAGGCCAAGCTACCCATACTCGCTGCCCTCTTTCTCAAAGCATCTGCTACTACATTCGCCTTGCCCGGGTGATATAAAATAGTGAGATCATAATCTTTTAACAACTCAAGCCATCTCCGCTGCCTCAAGTTAAGGTCCCTCTGCTTAAGCAAGTACTGCAGGCTGCGGTGGTCAGTATAGACCTCACAAGATACACCATATAGATAATGCCGCCATATCTTCAAAGCATGAACAATTGCCGCCAACTCCAAGTCGTGCACAGGGTTATTCTTTTCATGAACCTTCAGCTGTCGCGAAGCATAAGCAATAACCCTGCCATCCTACATCAGCACACACCCCAACCCTACGCTTGAAGCGTCACAATACACCGTATACATCCCAGAACCAGAAGGTAATGACAGAACTAATGCTGAGGTCAAAGCTGACTTGAGCTTCTAAAAGCTCGCCTCACACTCGTCGGACCACCAAAACGAGGCATTCTTCTGAGTCAATCTGGTCAGTGGGGCTACAATAGAGGAGAACCCCTCCACGAATCGGCGATAATAGCCTGCTAGGCCCAAGAAACTCCTGATCTCTATAGCTGAAGTAGGACGCGGCCAACTATAAACTGCCTCAATCTTCTGAGGATCAACCTTGATACCTTCTCCGAATACCACATGCCCTAAAAATGCCACGGAATCTAACCAGTACTCGCACTTGGAGAAATTAGCATACAACTTCTGTTCCCGCAAGGCCTGGAGCACAACTCTCAAGTGCTGCTCATGCTCACCCAGGCTCCGCGAATAAATCAAGATGTCATCAATGAAGACGATGACGAAGGAATCAATATACAGCCTAAATACCCTATTTCATCAAGTCCATGAACGTTGCTGGGGCATTAGTTAAACCAAAGGACATCACTAGAACTCATAATGGCCATACCTGGTACGAAATGCAGTCTTCGGAACATCTGAAGCCCGAATCCTCAGCTGATGATAACCCGATCTCAAGTCAACCTTGGAAAACACTCGAGCACCCTGTAACTGATCAAACAAATCATCGATGCGCGACAAAGGATACTTATTATTGATGGTCACTTTATTAAGCTGGCGATAGTCAATGCACATTCGCATAGACCCATCCTTCTTCTTCACAAATAAGACTGGAGCACCCCACGGCGACACACTCGGCCTGATGAACCCCTTGGCCAACAACTCCTCAAGCTACTCCTTCAACTCCTTTAGCTCCTTAGGAGCCATACGATAAGGGGGAATGGAAATAGGCTGAGTATCTTGATCCAAATCAATACAGAAGTCAATATCTCGATCTGGAGACATGCCTGGAAGATTCGAAGGAAACACATCCGGAAACTCTCGAACAACAGGTACTGAATCAATGGTAGGAGATTCGGCAGTGGTGTCCCGCACATAAGCAAGGTAAGCCATACAACCCTTCTCGACCATATGCCGAGCCTTTATGAAGGAAATAACCCGGCTGGAGGCACTAACGGAAGAACCTCTCCATTCTAGTCTAGGCGACTCAGGCATGGCTAAAGTGACTGCCTTGGCATGGGAATCTAACACAACATGATAAGGAGATAGCCAATCCATGCCTAGGATAACCTCAGAGTCAATCATATCTAGTAATAAAAGATTTGCCCTGGTATCGAAACCGCAGAAAGTGACCACACAAGACCGGTAGACTCGGTCTACCACCACCGAATCACCCACAGGAGTGGACACATATATAGGAGAACACAAGGACTCATGAGGGGTATCCATAAAATGAGCAAATAGTACGGAAACATATAAATATGTGGATCCTGGATCAAATAGTACCGAAGCCTCCCTACCACATACTGAGATAATACCTGTGATCATGGTGTCTGAGGCCACTGCATCTGATCTGGCCGGAATGGCATAAAATCTAGCTGAGGCTCCTGAAGACTGAACTCCCCCAGAGTGAAAAGAAACTAACTGACCTCCTCCTGACTGGCCTCCCCCTCTAGGACGACCCCTGCCGACCTGTCCTCCACCTTGAGGTGGCCGGACTGCTGGTGCTGAACTCCTAGGCTGATAACTCTGCTGCACTGCCTTGCCCGATACCTGGGACAAAACCTCCATGTATGACCCGGCTCCCCACACTCGAAACAACCTCCTGGTGCTACAGCCTGCTGCCCGAAATAGGAAGAACCCTGAATAGCCGGAGGGTGGTGTGAACCCTATGGTAAGGCACTGAAATAGGAACTAGAGGATCTCTGATGACTGGAATAACTACTGGGTGCACTCTGGGTGGCTGGGGGACGATAGGAACGCTCTGGCATAGCGCCGAACTGAGGCCTCGCTGAAATACCACTGGGAGGTAGTGGAGGTGCTGAATATGAAGGCTTACTGAACTGGCCGCCTCCGAACTGACCTCTACCCCTAGCTGGAGCACCCCTGTAGTCACCTGTGAACCTGGCCCTCTTGTCCTGATGACCTGGCTGACCCTGCTCCCTGCTCCTCATGCGGTAACCCTCAATCCGTCGAGCTATCTCGACTACAAGCTGGTATGGGGTACCCATCTCTACCTCTCTGGCAATAGAGGCCCTAATACCTTGATGCAAGCCTGCCACAAACCGCCGCACCCTTTCGGCATCAGTAGGCAATATCATAAGGGCATGGCGAGACAACTCGGAGAATCTAGCCTCATAATCAGTCACTGACATCTGCCCCTGCTCTAGTCGCTCAAACTGGCCCCGTAGCTCCTCCTTTTCCGAAGGTGGAATGTATCTGTCTAGAAATAGCTGAGCGAACTTATCCCAAGTGATAGGAGGAGAATCTGCTGGCCTGCTGAGAATATATGACTGCCACCACCTGCGAGCTCTGCCCTCTAACTGAAATATGGTGAAATCCACTCCATGGGACTCCAAAATCCTCATGTTGTGCAGTCTGTCCCTGCACCTATCAATAAAATCCTGAGCATCCTCTCCCCGCTCGCCCCCGAAGACTGGAGGGCGGAGTCGGGTCGATCTATCCAACATCTTATGTTGGTCACCCTCTGCGACTGGCCTGGGCTCTGGGGCTGCTACTACGGGCTGAACCCCTCCCACGAGCGGTGTGACCGGGGTATGACGTGTTACTAGTGCCTGACCTATGTCCTGAACGGTAGGAGTCTGGACTCCCCCTCCCGCCTGAGAAGTAGTAGGGTCGGCTAGAAATAAACCAGCCCGAGACATAGTGTCCATGAATCTCAGCATACTGCCCATGACCTCCTGGAAGCCTGGCCCCGTCATGAAATCCACTAGAGCAGGTGCTACTGGAGGCACCTCATCCTGCTCCTCCATAATAGGGTCCTCTGGTGGTGCCACTTGCGTAGCTCTGGGACGCCCTCGTCCCCTGCCTAGAGCAGGTGCTCTGCCCCTGCCTTTACCCTGACCTTGGGCAGCTGGGGCAGCGGCCTCTCCCGGACCAGGAACATTGGATGCATGCGTCCTTACCATATGTGAGAGAATAGAAGAATAAGTTTGAGTACATCATAGGCTGCACGATAGGATATGAATAAAGGGAAGTTTCCTAACACCCCATAGCCTCTTGAAGATAAGTACAGACGTCTCCGTACTGATCCGCAAGACTCTACTGGGCCTGCCCGTGACTCGTGAGACTTATGTGAACCTACGGCTCTGATACCACGTTGTCACGACCCAAATCTCGATTCAGGTCGCGATGGCGCCCAACGACGAGGTTAGTCCAGCCAATATAAAAACACTAAGTATTACCTTTCCCCGTTATGAAAATTTCATCTTTTAACCAATTTTTAACAGATATAAACATGATAATGGCGGTGATGTGAAATAAAACTGCAAGTGCGGAAAATCAACCAATAGGCATGTCGCATAACATATGTACTGCCAAAAACCCAAAATATAAACTACGTGTGTGCCAGGAACTAGTGTCACGGGTGCCACGGGCAACTACTGAATATACAATGACTACAATATATACAGGGTCTCAGTCTGAACGAAATGGACAGAGAATATAACAAAAGAACTCCAGGGTACTGCTAGGAAGTCGCCGGGAAAGCAGCTCACCGTGAAGTATGACCACGCTATCAATATCTAGCACCGGCCTGATAATCAGACATACCAGCTTCCGGACCTGTACAGTCAAGTACAGAAAGAAAAGAAGTGCAACATGAGTACATATTAAATAAATATGTACCCAATGAGTATCCCGCCTAAACTCGAAGAAGTAGTGACGAGAGGCCGACTCGATACTCACTAAGGTCCAACAGTAATAACATATGATAGAATATAATGATATACAGTAGGCATGTCAGGGAAATAAGCAACAAGTATATATATATCTAAGCAGAAATCCAACAATTGCTGAACTAAACAATAAAGCACTTTCAAGGGTAAGACCACCGAATGATACAATAAGGACAAATTCATAGATCCGCCGTGGCGTCGGCTCGTTCCCATAAGGTACCTTCTACACCCGTCGTGGCGTACGGCCCGATCCCATATTCATTTCAATTTCCTTCCAACACTGCCGTGGCGTACGACCTGATCCCATATATTTCATAATTTCTCAACACTGCCGTGGCGTATGGCCCGATCCCATATACATATCACAATTACTTCTCACACTGTCGTGGCGTACGAGCCGATCCCATATATATTCAATTACTTTCAGCACTACCGTGGCGTACGACCCGATCCCATATATATTCAATTACTTTCAACACTGCCGTGGCGTACGGCCCGATCCCATATATTTCACAATTTCTTTTCAACTCTGCCGTGGCGTACGACCCGATCCCATGTA
Organism: Nicotiana undulata; assembly: GCA_005239495.1. Taxonomy (NCBI): domain Eukaryota; kingdom Viridiplantae; phylum Streptophyta; class Magnoliopsida; order Solanales; family Solanaceae; genus Nicotiana; species Nicotiana undulata. Next base: position 35,225 of record ML275697.1, read on the forward strand.
TATTCAATTACTTTCAACACTAATTCCTTCACATTTAACAATTTTTCCATAAAGCCTCAGAGAAATAACACTATGCAAAACATAATTTCATAGTACATATGGCGTAACAATAAATCATATAAAGCATTACAAAAAAAACATATCAGGCATTACGAGAAAAGCATATAAGGCATGATGTGGGCCTAACTACCCGGACATAACAATAATAGCCGCTACGTACGGACTCTCGTCACTTGGCGCGTACGTAGCCCCCAAACAATTTACACATAGCATATACATCACCTATGGGGACAATTCCCTCTTACAAGGTTAGAAAGGAGACTCACCTCGTGTCGAATCTACCCCTCGGACCACAATTTGCGCCCGAAACTCTGAACTCTACACCCGAGGACTCGCAACTAGCCAAAAGGTATACAATAGCATCAATGCATGCACAATGCGGGAAATTACCCTAGTTATTTTACTAAAATCGCTATTCTTGAAGAATTTCCAAATTTCAACCCCGGTCCCGCATGTTCAAATTTTGAAAATTCTCGAAGGGACTACTCACCCATAGCCTAAGGATCATTAATGTGTGATTTATACTTAAATTCATGGCCTAAAACGGATAATCACAAAATTTTCAAGAACCCTAAAATTACTACCTAATTCTATGGTTTTAGATAATTTAATAGTGAATTTAACTAAGAATTAACGTTTGAAACTAGTAAAACTATGGAATTTACTTACCACAGTAACAGTGGTGGAAGGTCCCTTGAAGAGCTCTCTAAAAACTTGAGGAGGAAGATGAAAATGGAGTAAAAATGCTAAGTCCCCTATTTTATAAAACTGCTCAGGGATTCCTTAATTGCGATCGCGACAAGGGGCATGCGATCGCGAAGGCCAACTGGCCAGACCTCTGCGATCGCGGCAGGGGTCCTGCGATCGCGAAGAACAAACTCACCCGGCCCAGACGCGACTCTATGTGATCGCTATAAAAGGCTGCGACCGCGAAGGTGTGGAACCCAGACCTCTACGATCGCAAAAGGGAAGCTGCGATCGCAGAGAACAATCAACAACCCAGCAAAATCCTTCTCCGCGATCGCAACCCACCTTCTGCGATCGCAGAGAAGAAAACCAGATAGCAGAAATTCTGGTTTTTCCAACTTAGCTCCCTGGGGTCTAAAACACACCCGAGCCCCTCGGGACCCCGTCCAAAAGCACCGGCAAGTCTGTATTCATGATACGGACTCGCTCGAACTTCCGGAACCTGAATAACAACAACGAAACTCAAAATTCAACCCCAAAACCAAATTTAATCAAAACTTAAGAACTTGAAATTCTAGAATTCACTTCAATGCGCCGAACCAGCCTATACTACTCGGAATGACTTCAAATTTTGTAGACAAGTTATAAATGACATAACGGAACTATTCCCAATCTCAGAATTTCATTCGGACCTCAGGAACATAAAATCACATTTCAAGCCACATTTCAAATTCTTTAAAAATCTTCAAAACTTCATTAACTCCAATTTTCTCATTTTGGTCCGAAACCCGTCAAATCAAGTCCGTTTCTTACCAAAATTCACAGATAACTTACATAACACATATTGAACATGTTCCGGGCTAAGAAATCATAATACGGGCCCGGCAACACAGGTTTCACATCAAGGTTCATGTTCATAAGCCTTTAATATTTTTCATAAAACAATTTTCTTTCAAAATTTATTTCTCGGACTTGGGTCCTCGGAATTCGATTCCGGGAATACGCCCAAGTCCCATATTTTCCTACGGACCTTCCGAAATTGTCGGATCACAGATCCGGGTCCGTTTACCAAAAACATTGATCAAAGTCAACTTTATTCAATTAATTATCATAAATTAAACTCTTAATCAAGTTTTCACATAAAGGCACCCGGCTACGCGCCCGGGATGCGCACGCACATCGAGGTGAGATTAACAGAGGCTTTCAGGGCCTCGAAACATAGTCATAATTGGATTCACATAAGTCGACCCCCTTTTTGGGTCATCACATGTAGTAGATTTTGTTGTGCGAGGCTTTTGCAAAATTTCTAACATTTTCTTGAAAACGTTTAGCTCAGCTCAGATGTTTTCAAATACTTGATTTGCTCATGTTATTCTTTTTTGGGCAAATGTTTAACCCAAGGATAAAGAAACTTACTTCAACGGACAATTTATTTTATTTGATGAACAAAATGCAAAAGGTGGAAATAGAAGTAGTACTTTTTAAGTTTAATCTTTTCTCTCCCCCTTAACGAAGTAAACCACTTACTTAAAAAGAAGGTATAGTAAGTGGAAAGGATGTACGTGTATTAGGTAATTTGAACACTTAACATGAGTCTAATCCCTCATTTTACTTTCAAATTGGTCAAGAGGATATAAAGAAACTGGTAAAATGACTAGTAAAGAAAAACAGGGTATCAAACTAGGATGGGAAGGGGCCTCTTGGATTATTTCTAATACGGCACGAGGCCTAGTTTGTTTGTCCTTAATGGACGTGTGAATCTTAATCATTCAGATCTAGTGTGTTTGTTTTTAAAGACTGAATCTTAATTATTAAGGGGTCGGGTCGTTTGGTATGATGTATAAAAAGGTATAGTGCTGGTATAAAAATTTAATACCACTTTAATACTTTGTTTGGTTAGCAAACCTGATATAAGTTATCCCGAGATTAAAATTAATACCAGGATAACTTATACCTTATAGAGGGGGTAATTAGTGCCAGGATAACTTATACCTTCTTCTTAGAAATTATGTGATTGTCATTTTTAATAGAACATACCAGACAGTGGATAAAAAATAATACCAGAATAACTAATCTCAGCATAACTTATTCTGGCATAAGCCCTATTCAAACCAAACGACCCCTAAGTGTATTTATTTTTTACTTCACAACCACTTAATGGGTCTAAGTAGGCCTGTATGATTAAGATCTATAAGAAAAACTTAATTTTACTAAGAAGTTATATATCCACATTCATTACTAACTACCACCACCACCATCTTTAACCATAGCCGCCACCACTATCATCACCATCATCATCAATTATAACCACACACTCACTCACCTCAACTACCACCACCAACCTTCCCATCACCATTAATATTCATATGACATAGTCCACCATTATAAACTACCATCACCTTCTTCAATCACAACCATAACCACCTTCACCACCCACCACCATCTTCAACCATAATCGCTATCGCTACCGATCACCACTAGCTACTACCCTACTACCCAAAACCACCACTATTAACCAAATTTACCACCAACCACCGCCTCTAGTCGGCACTCACAAGAACCTTCGTTAGCCATCACCACCACCAACTACCCATATGTGTGTGAATATATTATTGTTAATAGACTATAAGATTAATTAATTTTTTTTGTTTTAATTTATGTTTAATAATTTTTAAATAAGAATAAATTTTATATATTCAAATGCTTAAAAACAAACAGTCTTAAACATTAAGTATTCAAATCTTAAAATTCATCTTAATATTCAGATGGTTTTGTATTGGTGGAAAAAAATGTGACACATGGAACTTTACTTAGCTGACAAAGCATGATAGGTGGAACAATGGTGGAGTAACAACTGACATATTTCATTAATGAAATATATGAAGCAAAGAAGATGCGGAGTAAACACCAACGAGACAGTAAAGGGCAAATGTCCGAGCCTAGACAACTGTTGAAGAGGCACGAGCGGAACAAATCAAGACTAAAACGAAGGAAGATTCATGAACCCGCAATTAATAAGGAAAGGAATCAGAATCGTTACAAAACCTTTATAGCAATGAATGTGTCAGAGCAATTAATGCCATTAATTCTCATAATGAATTCGTGATAAATAGGGAGAAATGTTATATTTGGATATTCCTATATAAGGATACAAAACTTCACTTTTAAGGACAAGTTCCAAGCACTATTGAAATATACTTACATTTTCTTGCTTCTTGTAAGGAATCGATTATCATTTTTATTCCTTCTTTCTTTTCTGCTAATTCATATTGCTATTTTTTATTTCTTTTCAAGCGAATTATTGAGGAAGTAAGGAGTTATTTGGTTATCAGTAGCCCGATTTCTTCTAAATATACGCTTTGACAAAATTTTATTTTTTGGTTAAACAAATTGGTTCCGTTACCGGGACTCTAATAATCTTTTTACTTTTCAAATCCTTCTTCCTCACAACCAAATTATGTCAACTGGTAACGACAATAACCAACAAGAAGGAGGAACACCACCAATCCCTTCACCACAAGAATCTCCTCGACAATATAGAGAGGGAACACCTGAAATATTAACATCACACACGAATGATCATCAACGGGATGAGCAGACTGTTGAACAAGACGCTTTAAAATTGTTTACCGGGAAAATGGTAATTACAATTATATTTAGTTAAGTGGCTCTAAAAATATGTGATTTATCTTAGTACCAGTTATTAAGCAGTTGATGTTAGGTGTGTTAGGACAGAATAGAGCAAAATAGTTAGAAAACTGAAGGAAAGCAAATCAGAATGCCTTAAGTCGAAGGTTTGATGCTAGCTTCGAGGGTCCTTGAGACCGGGTTCGGAGCCGATGTCGGATGGTCGATGAAGATATAACATACTTATAGGCCTCGTGGTATGCTATTTATGATAAATGATGAGCTATAAATGAAGAACAATTAATGGAATGCAATAAATGTGAGTAAATGAGCTAGTAGAGATAAATAGAGAATGTTAAAGCAAAGCAGAGAATATTCTTGTGTCTTGTATTAAATAATGTCTCTTACAAAGATGGCTAGGGCCCCTTTATATAGGAATAAAAATCCCAATATAGTACATTGACATTTATTATAAAGATCTCGACGGATTCGGCTAGTTAATGTCTCCGTGTCGTTTCCTCATGCCAACCTCGAGCTCACACTACCTAGAGGCTTAACGCGAGGGAGGCTCGAGGTCGGACCTTGGGCCATATTTGGGACCTTATGCAAATAAGCCACTGAATGCCAAAATGAACATAAAATTGGCCATCTCAATTTTAGTCATACACATATAGTCCTCGCGTTTCTTGGAATGTAGAGACAAGAAGAGTTTTGAATTCATTCTCCTTTAGTATTTTTTCCATTGCGCCATCCGCGCCGCACGAAATGTCTGCTGAGATGGTGAGGAACCCACGGGACCGCGTTCACACAGCTGTCGAGGAAATCCTGCATTGATGACATCAATTAATCACCTTTCGGATTTCCACATAGCGGCCCTTTATAAATATGTCTCTCCCCACTTCTTCTCTCTTATTGTGTCTTCAAGCCCTTAAGAGATTCTTTCCTACCCCTTTTCCGGCATTTTCTTCTCGACCAAATCTCTCCTCCTTCTTCTTTTCCTCGCAAGTCTAAAAAAAAGGAATGGAGAAGACTTTCTCCAATGTTTCTTAGACTGACAAACCTTCCTCCCCTACTCAATCGTCACAGGAGAAAACATTAGAGCCCACTCGTCTCGAGGACTGCATCCTCGGGGCATGCGTGATATCCTCCAATTTCAAGGTTGACAAGTCGTCTTCGAGTCCTAGGTGATGCCAGCCCATGTCCCGGTATATCAGTTTGATCTCAGATACCGGGAAGGTAAAAATAGATTGTCGGCGTTGGTGAAAGTCCATTCCCGGGAGGAAGATATTACTACGCATGAGGTTGGCTTCCTTAGCGTGTATACTTACCCATTAACCCTCGGTCCGGTGGGACCATTGTCTCCCCCAATAGACCCTGTTATTCTGGATTTCTGCGATCGATACCAAGTGACTCTTGGTTAGATATATCCGTCATTCTGGCGCATTGTATACATGATCATGTATTTCACTAACATGGCTGAGGGAATGCCTTTCACCCTCGATCACCTGATCAGAATGTATAGCCACCGACTTTATCGAGGTGGCCTGATCAAACTTCAACACCGAGCTTTGAGGGCCTTTTTTGCCTATATCGATGAAATTATGGACAAAGGATGGATGAGTCGCTTTGTCCGATTCAGGACTGTGGATCTGATCCCGGCGGAAAGGATGCCATTCCCCGAGAGGTGGAACATGAAACGTGAGTGCACATACTAACCAGATGCCTTATCTCTCGTTGTTATTTGATCACCTCACAAAATGTCTTCTATCACTATCGCAACCATTGTCGAGTATCCTGGCTCGGTCAAGAGTCTCTTGGATTGGATTTTCCAGCTAGACTCGTTCTGTCCATATTTCGGGCGCGTGTGGCGCGATCTGTCAGCGGGCCGATGGGAGGCGAAGAATCACGGTAAGCCCTTCCTCTTAGGGTAAATGTATTTTTCGGAGAGACATCACTGATCATACCCCTTATTCGATAGTTATTCTTTTTGTATTTGTGCAGGCCAAGGAGAGGCCTCTGTGATGAGAGAGGCGCCACTCGGGGAGGCAGATACCCAGAAATTTGTTAAAGAGAAGAAGAGAATAAAGGGATCATCGTCTGAATCTTCAAAATCCAAGAAAGCCAGAGTGAAGAGATCCCTAGTTGACTCGGTGGCCTCAGATCCTGAGGTCTGTGAGGGTCCCCGGACTGGTGGTGAAGAAGGAGCTGATCTTGAGGTGGCGCTCGAGGGAAGATTAAACCCAGCCACCCCGCATTTTGCTGAGCCGACGCCCGTTGAACCGGAAATGACCGGGTTGGATTTTGACCCGGCGGCTGACCAGTCTGAAAGGGAGGATCTTGTTGGTTATAAGCCGGACAACGTTCTCGGGTTGGACATCGACAGGGACTTTCTCCAAGGAGATGTGCACTTGGATGTGGAGGCGTCTAATCCTGAGGATCCTCGAGGGGAAGCCCTGATCATACCACCCCAGGTCATTGATGTGAACGACTCCTCCCCAGATTCGCCCTTTCCTTTGGACCGATCGCAAGGTGCCCGAAAAGAGTTTCCTGACAAGGGAAAGTCCATCAAGGATCGACCCATCAAGGATCAATCTGTGTCTGAAGGACCGTGCGCTACAGCCGATGAGGGCCCCGAACCCAAAGCTCCGTCTGTTTTTAGTGAGCTTGATAGGCTATGCGCGCAGGTAACCTTTTTGCAAGTTTCGCCAAATGTTTTTCGATCCTTATTGTCCTTATTTTATTTCGCCCGTTCTTTCATGCCAAAGTGTTTTATGACCAAACCTTTGCCATGTTCCAGGCCGACTTGGCTTTCTATGAGGGTGAGTGCAGGAAACTTACCTCGGAGCTTAAAGAGCTCAGAGGACGTTCTAGTGAAAGAGAAGAGGAGCTTCGCGATCTTCGGGCTCGTTTAGAGGTGACATCCAAGGAGAGAGCATGTCTGGTCGAGTAGGTATCGTAACTTCTTTTTTATTTTATCTCGTGTGGTTACCTTACTGTGAAATCATGATCTGCGTTGGATCATCTTTTGCAGTTTGAAAAGGAAAGCGCCTTGATGAAGGAGGAAATCCAAACCCAAGGCGTCGAGATCCTTGAATTGAAACGGCATGTGAGTGAGATGACCTCCGAAAAAAGCACTCTCCAGGGGAAGGTGACCTTGGTCGAGCATCATCTTCATGACGCTAGGGCGGAGTGTGATAGACACAAAGACCGCTTTGCCGAATTGACCACTGCATTATCCGTAGCGAGAGCTGAAGCCAAGGCGCTTGTTTCCTCGTACAAGGAGGACGTTGTTGTAGCGAATGATCATGCTAAGAGGGTTTCCGAAAGGGCGGGATATCAACTGGCCCAAGTGGTGGAACATGCCTGGTTGGAGTGTCGAACACGGGCTCTCGAGGATATTTGTGCCAGGGGCGTCGATCTGGTTGCCGAGATCGAGAGAGTGAAAGCCTTAGAAGAGGAGGTTGTTGCCTTGATTGTTTCCAAGGGTGAATCAAGCGATGGCTCGGAAGATGGTGGTGATGGAGGCGAAGTCCCCGAGGAAGGGGTCGCCGAAGTCCTTAAGCCTGGCGCTGGAATTTCTGAGGGCACGACCTCTCGGGGGGGCATTGAAGACACAACTCAGGCCGTAAATTAGGATTATGTTTATTTCCTTTCTGTATGGGCTTAAGACATGAGCCTTGTAAAGATGTTTTTTCAGTCCTTCCATTTATGCAAGTAGTCTTTCATCTCATATTATTCTGCCGTTTTTTCCTTTGCTTTATTTCATCTGGTTGTGACGCTTAAAGGGTCGTTGTGGTCGAAGAGACTGGCCTCTCGCATTCCTGTTCTCGAGTCAAGATACGGGCGGTGTTCTTCTCCAGGCCTTTTAAACTTTATCAGCCTCCTGGTTTCGAGTTAGCCCTGAGGCCTTTTTAAGCTGGCGCTACGGCCTTTACGCATTTACAGATGGCCTTTCTTTGGGCTCAACCTTCGAGCCTGGCCTCGATTCGGGCTTGTCGGTCCTTTATCATTTTAAACTAGCCCGGAGGCCTTTTACGTTGGCCTCAAGGCTCTTACACGACTTTAGTTAACCATTTGGGCTAAGTCCCCGAGTCGGATCATGGCTCGAGCTCATAGACCCCTTAGGTTTTGAATTATCCCGGAGGCCTTTTACTCTTTTTCAGTACGGCTACGCCTTCTGTCACTTAACGATGTTACTTTAGGAGCTATCATGCTCGCCCGACTCTTCGAAGGCCCCAAAGAACCTCGATTATGAATCATTATTCGGCAATAGATAGGCGCCTTGGAAGGTCTTGCCCTGTGGCCGGATTATCCCGAGCCTATTGTGTGGAGCTGACATGAGAATGATCGAAGCTCTTTTCTTTGAGCCGATATGAAAATGTTCGAAGCTCTTTTCTTCTAGCCGACATGAAAATGTTCGAAGCTCTTTTCTTCGAGCCGACATGAAAATGTTCGAAGCTCTTTTTCTTCAAGCCGACATGAAAATGTTCGTAGATCTTTTTCTTCGAGCCGACATGAAAATGTTCGAAGCTCTCGCTTACACTAAAGGTAGCATGATTTTAACCGGTTCATTCCGAAATAATTTGAGGATCTGATCTTATAGCAACAGTCGGGCGTCCCCGAGTCACGTTAGTTTTTTTGTAGCCTGTCGACCAGAGGTGTTTGTGTTTGGCCGGAGCCTTTAGTCTCGAGTATCGTATCCTCGGCATCTCTATTCGAGGGTATGCCTTTTTAGGGGTCTTACAAGTTTGAATATATAGCCTTGGCTTTGATGTCGGGACTGTGCCTTGTTGTTTAGATATGTCCACTTGAGGCCTTGTGGCCATAGTCATGCCCGTATGACTTATAATTTTGAACATATCCGAGGTTACCCGCTTGGGATCTTACGGCCTCGTGTCTTGATAATTTAAGCGTCAATGATAGTCGTTTCTTGAAATTTACAAAGTGTTTTAAAGTACTCTTTTGAAGGTTTTGATACAAGTGTACATGTTTTTGTTGCTGACTGTCCGACCCTTCTATAGGGACACGGTTCATTCGACCGTTTGGCCCGATACTATTTTCCTACTGAATTCTTTTTGGCTTGTGTTACTTTGTATGAGGGGGACCTCCCGGACACTGCCCTTCAGTATTCTAGGTTGATTGGAGAAAAACCTTGAATACTTGACCGAGATTTCCTTGGATAGTGCGTAGATGTTGCCTCGTTAAAAACCTTGCCGGTAAAAACTTATTTAGGGAAAAAACCCGATCGAAGGAAAAGAGTGCAACGTAGGCTAGTGTATCCAAGGGGTCTTCCGAAATTGACGGGTGTCCCGATGTCCTACGCCAGGCATCTGTGGAAGTTAGTCCATAATATATGAATGAGAACGGGAGTGTGGTTTTACCTTATCGCCGACAGCGCCTGGGCAGGGGCGTGTTTAATTCATTCGGAGGCTGTTCGTCTGCCGGGGTGTCGATCTTGCATGGTTTTTTGCCGATTTTTTCGAGAGCTCAGTACGACCCTTCCCATCTTGGTCTTGGTTCGGCCCTGCTTTATTCCTGGAGAGTGCTTTTTGCAGAGTCTGCCCTGCTTTCTATGTCGGGACTTGCTCACCGCGGTGTGGTCGCACAACTAGAACTACGTTAGGGCACCTCTGGGCTCTGCTCTTTCGAAGCTCTCCCTTGCCTGACACATCGTTCGGGGGGGAATATGCTTCTTCCAGGAGACTTCAGCTCCCGCTCTTCAGCCGCCTCCGAACCTGCAGTCATAGCTTTGCACTCGATTTGGTTGTTAGTTGATCTTACGACCTTAATGAGTTAGCCGATTACGCCACTCATAAGCGACCTCAAAATTGTGCAGAGCCTGATCCCTCAATTGTTCAGGACCACTCAGGGAAATGGAGTCCATATCCCTAGGGATGTACTCGTTTTGTCCAGTAGTTCCTTCTCCGATCGGGGCAAGCGTGGGCTGGTAGCAAGATCTGCCTAGATTCGGGATTTTAACATTTCACTTGAGCTGACAGCTCGATAATGTTCTTCAAGCTTGGCGGGCGAAATGGCCAGTCGGCCCGATAACTCAGGCCCGGATGATTAGACGTTGAAATAGGCATATGGCTAAAGTGTGTATAAGACTGTATAGATAGCAGTTGTATGGGAAAGAAGGATTTTGGGTTTCGGGACGTACCAACGTCGTAGGAGCTTTGTCTCCAGGTGTTTAGTAGGTAAGGAATTGCGTACCTTGTTTCCGGACGAAGGCCTATCATGACTCTGGCCGAGTTTTTCTTACCTGGCCACATCTTTTGGTCCCGAACAAATCCTGCCGCTGCCGTGGATATTTTCTTGGCCACGGGCTTCTTGCGAAACGTCGGACCTGCCGCTGGTCAAGCGACTAAAGTGCTCCGCCGCTTCAGGCTACTCTTCTTTCCTGAGTGTGCGCTATGGCTCGGAGGTCAACAAACTCTCCGTTGTATCCTTGGCCAACAAGTTGGGCCACTTCCTCTCGCAGTTGTCTGCAATATTCAATCCTGTGGTCGTGTGCGCCGTGGAACTCGCACATTAGATTAAGGTTTCTTCGTAAAGGGTATGATAATATGGGCCTTAGCCATCTGGTGTCCATGATTCTGCCCGTAGTCGCTATTACACGTGCAACGCTTGTTCCGAAGTTACATTCGGATAATGAGGGCACTTCCGTCGGTTCTGGGTATCCTTTGGTTCTAGGTTTGATCATCGACCTTAGGGGGGTTCGATTTCGTTCCGCCTTTCTATTGGCTTGGGGCGCGTTGCTTCTCACGGCATCTCCCTGATTCCTGGCATACAGTTGATATTTTTCCCTGTATAACTTCGACTCTCTTTTTGGGAGCCTTGATTCTATCCTCTTTACGAGGCCCTCGAGCGACTTTATAATAGCGGGGTTAGTTGACGGCCCATTGTCATCAGACCTTTCCGACAATCGTTGTATCTTAGAAGTCGTCCCTAATGCTCTTGTGCTTGATATTGGTTGATGGTTTTGTAGTTGGGTGATAGCCGCTTGTTGTGCTTGTAGCATTTCGAAGATCATACGGAGGTTAACTCCTTATTCTCTTTGCGCGACAGTCCCTCGTGCTTTGTACCGATCTTCTCGGTGCCTCGGCTCGGACCCCTTCCAGTGTGGGAACTGGTATCATCATGGTGGGTGCTGCTCGACCCCATATCCTAAGGGGTTAGTTCCAGCGCACTAATGCGGTCTTGCAGTGGTGTGCTCGCACTTGGGGAGGCTATACCGTTCTCCCCGAGGTCCTCAGAGCTGCTTCCCTCGTACGTATTTGCTGAGTCTGCCATCTGACCTGAAATCAAAGATTCTTGGGCAAGGAAAGTCGTGAAAGGTAACTTGCGTTTTTCAGCGAACCAGCACTAAAACAATCACTATTATGTTTAGCCCCACGGTGGGCGCCAAACTGTTTACCGGGAAAATGGTAATTACAATTATATTTAGTTAAGTGGTTCTAAAAGTATGTGATTTATCTTAGTACCAGTTATGAAGCAGTTGATGTTAGGTGTGGTAGGACAGAATAGAGCAAAATAGTTAGAAAACCAAAGGAAAGCAAACCGGAACGCCATAAGTCGAAGGTTCGATGCTAGCCTCGAGGGTCCGTGAAACCGGGGTTCGGAGTCGATGTCGGATGGTCGATAAAGCTATAACAGACTTATAGGCCTCGAGGTATGCTATTTATGATCAATAATGAGCTATAAATGAAGAACAATTAATGGAATGCAATAAATGTGAGTAAATGAGCTAGTAGAGAGAAATAGAGAAAGTTAAAGCAAAGTGGAGAATATTCTTGTGTCTTGTATTCAATAATGTCCCTTACAAAGATGGCTAGGGTCCCCTTTATATAGGAAGAAGAATCCAAATACAGTACATTGACATTTATTACAAAGATCTCAACTGATTCTGCTAGTTAATGTCTGAGTACGGACTCGTACTTTGTTACAGAGTTGTCTGCATCAATCTCCGTGTCGTTTCCTCATGCCAACCCCGAGCTCACACTACCTTGAGGCCTAACGCGAGGGAGGCTCGAAGTCGGACCTCGGGCTTTACTTCGGACCTTATGCAAATAATCCACCGAATGCCAAAATGAACATAAAATTGGCCATTTCAATTTTAGTCGTACACAAAAACAATTGATCGCAGAAAACGTGAACGGTGCTCTCCAAGCTTTTGTTAGGTGATTTCCAACTGCGCCGCTAACTCCTCATCCAAACAATACCGCAACCATAGAAAACCTACACTCGGGGCTTGCGAATTCAAGAAGCGGGGACTCCCAATGAATCTCGTGATGGAAGGTCAGGTATACCAAATAACTTTGATTTACAAAATTTTGTACTAACTTTGCAGAAACAATTGAAAGAGCAAAATGATCGCGTAGAACTAATACCTGGTGTACCACCCGTGATTAAAGGAGTGGATATTGATAAATATTCACAGCAACCTTGGAGGCCAAGTGCGACTCCTCTACCAATTCCTAAAAAGTTCAAAATGCATGATATCCCAAAATATGATGGAAAAACCGACCCACGAGATCATGTAACTGCGTTTACAACTGGCGTAAAGGGCAATGATTTAACCAAGCAGGAAATTGAATCAGTTTTGGTAAAAAAATTTGGAGAAACACTCACGAAAGGGGCATTAACATGGTATTCTCTTTCACTTGAAAACTCTATTGATTCTTTTGCTGAGCTTGCGGATTCATTTATAAAAGCACATTCGGGGGCTCAGAAGGTTGAAAAAAGGATGGAAGACATCTTTAAGGTTGAAAAAGGGGATACAAAGTTACTCAGGGAATTCTTGGGAGATATATTTCAACGTAAAAGTATGATGCTACCACGAGTACCTGATAATTGGACAGCTATGACGTTCGCAAGCAATTTAAATGAAAAGAGTTCAGAAGCACGAAAGGAAAGTTTGCGAGAATGTTTTGCTACAACATGGAATGATGTGTACAACAGGTACAACACAAAGCTGCACATAGAAGAAGACATGGTTACACAGTCAAGGGTTGATCAAAGAACGAGTTCGAGACGTTCAAAATCTAAAAAAAGGTACGGGCAAAACAGGTACAAACCTTACATGGAACCTGCAGGATGGGATTCACGGTCTAAACAATAAAACATACGGTCTGACCCTAGATCAAGGAACAAATATGCGGGTTCGTCGTCCAAGTGCAAAAAAGGACGAGATGCGCGTGACAGTGATTCTAACACAGACGCAAGGATTGGTGATTACAGTTTCCATGTTAGCACTTTCGAGTTGGTAGCTGTTTTAAGAAGTATGGGAGATAAGCTACGGTGGCCTAAACAAATGAGATAAAACCCGAGCAGAAGAAAACCAGATTTCTTGTGTGAGTTTCATAACGATCATGGCCATAAAACAACAGATTGTAGTTTATTTTAAGGTGAAGTAGAGCATTTGTTAAAGAAGGGTTATTTAACTGACTTGTTCAGTGAGAAAGGTAGGCAATCCTATATGAAGAATAGACAAGATACTCCGAAACTTACGTCTCCAAGAAGAACAGTCAACATGATAAGCAGGGGAGAATAGGTTAATGATGTGACATATACGGCTGCAAAAAAGACATCAAAAGTCACAGTTACTCATGGAAAGAGAGTTTGCCATGTTTTGGATGAAGACATTATAACGTTTGATGATGCATATGCGGATGACTTGATAGTTCCTCACAATGATGCACTGGTAATATGTTTACTTGTACATGATACTAATGTAAAATGAGTTTTGATTGATCCAGGTAGCTTCATAAATATTATTCTTCTAAGAATGGTGAATGAAATGCAAGATGACGACAAGATCGTACCAAAAACACGTTCTTTATCTGGATTCGATAATCTAAGTGTATCACAAAAGGGGAAATAGTGCTTACCACATTTGCAGAGAGAGTTATCAAGGATACGAAATTTCAGGTGATAGACACTGACATGACGTATAATATGATTCTTGGAAGGCTATGGATTCATGATATGGATGTTGTACTATCTACATTGCATCAAGTTATTAAGTTTCCTTCGCAATAAGGGATTCAACAAATCCATAGAGATCAGCATGCTTCTAAAAGTATCAATTCAGTGGCAGATTCAAGTACATCGAATGATGATATGAATGAGAAATAGAAACTACAGAATCCAGTTAAGGATTTAATAATACAAACCTCGGCAGAAAGAGGTTCAGGAAAGACGGATGTAGATTCAATACCCAATGTCATTCAAGAACTAGAAGAGAATGAAAACATCAAAACAATGACTGAAGAACTCAAGGCTATCACACTATTCAAGCATTGGCCATACAGGTATGTTTACATCGGAGCGAAACTGAGCCCGGAAATGAAAGGTAAATTAGTCAAATTTTTAGAAGCTAACACAGATTGATTTGCGTGGTCGCATTCAAATATGACAGGTATACCACCGGAGGTGATGACCCACAAACTGAACGAAGATCCATTGTACCCACCAGTCAAGAAAAAGAATAGGAAGCAAGGGTCAATCAATAATCAAGTAATTGAGGATCAGGTACAAAAACTTTTAAGAATCGGATCAATATGGGAGGTAAATTACCCAAACTGGTTAGCTAATACTATGGTAGTTCCAAAAAAGAATGCAAAATGGCGGGTTTGCGTAGATTTTACTAATTTCAATAAAGCTTGCCCAAAAGATTCATTTTCTTTACCACATATAGATCAATTAATTGATTCTGCCGCAGGTCATGAGCTGTTGAGTTTTTTAGATACATATTCAGGTTACAATCAATAAAGATGGATCCCCTAGATGAAGAAAAATCCTCATTTATTACAAACAATGGGACTTATTGTTACAAAGTTATGCCCTTTGGTTTAAAAATGTTGGGTCCACGTATCAAAGATTGGTGACTAAACTATTTCAAGAACACTTGAGAAAGACTACGAAAGTCTACATCGATGATATGTTATTCAAGTCAACACATGCAGGGATCATTTTCAACACCTTTGGAGCACCTTCGAAATTCTTCGCAAATATAATATGAAGCTAAATCCAGAAACTGTGCTTTTGGCGTGGCTTCAGGTAAGTTTTTAGGTTTTTTTGTTTCTAACAAAGGTATTGAAGTAAATCCTGCACAGATCAAATCCATTGAGGAGATAACTGACATACTCACGAGCAAAAAAGAGGTGTAGAGGCTAACAAGAAGGATAGTATCTTTGGGGAGATTTATTTCCAAATCTTCAGAGAAAAGTTTTAAATTCTTTTCAGTATTGAAAAAGAAAAACCAATTTGAGTGGACCGACGAATGCCAACAAGCTCTCAAAAATCTAAAAGCATATTTTTCAAAATCCACCCCTACTTACTAAACCAAAGGAAAGAGAAAGGCTACTCATTTATCTCGTCGTGTCAGAAATGGCGGTGAGTGCGGTATTGGTACGAGAAGATAGAGGTAAACAATCTCCAATTTATTATGTAAGAAAATCTTTGCTGGATGCTGAAACACGATATCATCACTTAGAAAAACTTGTTTTAGCATTAATTATAGCATCTAGAAAATTGAGACCTTATTTTCAATGTCATCCTTTCTCTGTAGTAACCGCTTTTCCTCTAAGGAACATATTGCATAAACAAGAATTGTCAGGTAGGTTAGCTAAATGGGCTATAGAACTTAGTGAATATGATATCATATACCAACCTAGAACTGCAATAAAATTACAAGTTTTAGCAGATTTTGTGGCAAATTTCAGCACAAATATAGTTCCTAAAGCAGAAAAAGAACTACGGGTATTTACCGGATCTAATCCGGGGACTTGGATCCTATTTACCGATGGCTCCTCGAATGTTAAAGGAGCGGGTTTAGATATTTTTCTAATCCCACCTTCGGGGAAAATCATAAGATAAGAAATAAAATATCATCCCATTACTAACAATGAAGCGGAGTACGAGGCTATGATTGGAGGTTTGGAACTAGCACGAGAACTTGGCATAGAGAAAATTGTAATCAAAATTGATTCGCAACTGGTAGTTAACAAAATGCAGATGACTTACACAGCTAGAGAGGCAAAAATGCAACAATATTTGGAAAAGGCAAGGGAATTGATCAGACAGTTTTAGTTATGGAAAATCGTGCAAATACCCAGGGAGAAAAATACAGAACTGGATGCACTAGCTAATCTTGCGTCTGTTGCGGAAGTAACAAATGCAAAAAATGCTATTGTAATACATTTGTTTCACAATGCGCTCAACCAAGATAAAAATGAGGTAAATTTAATAATTTGACTTGGGATTGGAGAAACGAATTTGTTAACTTTTTTGCAATACGAAATTTTACTTGAAGACAAGAAAAAGTCTCAGTTACTTCACCGAAAAGTTGCCCGTACTGTTTGAGTCGTGGAAATCTATACCGGAAGATGTTCGGAGGACCTTTAGAAAGATGTCACAGACCTTCTCAAACGAAAGATATGTGATGCGAGAAGTATATTAGGGACATTATGGCAATCACACTGTTGAAAGATTATTGGTGAAAACTCTAATAAGAGCAGGATACTATTGACCAAAAATGGAAGAAGATGCGGAAATGTTTGTGGTCAAATGTAACAAATGCCAATGATATGGAAATAATATGCATCGCCTAGTGGAACTGTTATTTCACCATGGCCTTTCATGAAGTGGGGGGGGAGGGGAGGGGGTGAATATCGTGGTTCCCTTACCTCAAACTAAAGGAAAGCCCTAGATTTTGAAGAGGAAGGTCCGAAAACATTGAGATGAGAAGAAGAAACGTGGTTAGACAACGAGCCTAAACTACAAAGTCTGCCACTTCTCCTACTTCTAGTTGGTATAGTAGAAAGGGCGAGTTCATAAACAATAACAACCTTGCGAGGGCCAGGTGTAGAAGAAGACACGGTTGTATGAAAAACTAACAAGAAATAGATGCAGAAGTACGAATGGAGAGTAAAATAGAGAATATTGTAGAAGATGGATTTCGAGAAACCAAAGAAGAATGAGGTATTTATAAGAAGAAGTAATCATCAATTAAAGTAAGTCATTATGAAGCGTCATAATGAAACCGTCACTTCGTGACTGACGCAGTCGTAGTAAAACCCTAAAAAATGCTGACAAAACACTGAACCAATCGCCAAGAGCCACGTGGCATATGCATTAAATAGATGTGACATACGTCGCGTTGATTCTAAAGAAAACGCAATGATACTCAAAAAGTTGCGGTAAAGAATTCCCGCCATAAATACTTACCACTTCCCGAACATTCAATTGAAGAACATCCAGAAAGTGGGGACTATCGGTATTGGTGGAAAAAAGATGTCACACGTGGAACTTTACTTAGCTGACAAAGCATGATACGTGGAACAATGGTGGAGTGACAACTGGCATATTTCATTAATTAAATATATGAAGCAAAGGAGATGCGGTGTAAACACCCACGAGACAGTAAAGGACAAATGACCGAGCCTAGACAACTGTTGAAAAGGCACGAGCGGAACGAATCAAGACTAAAAAGAAGGAAGATTCATGAACCCGCAATTAATAAGGAAAGGAAATTAGAATCGTTACAAAACTTTTATAGGTACGAATGTACCAGTTATGATTATAAACCATAACGGGCAATTAATATCGTTAATGCTCGTGATGAATTCGACATAAATAGGGAGAAACATTATATTTGGATTTTCCTATATATGGATACAGAATGTTACTTCTAAGGACAAGTTCCAAGCACTATTGAAATATACTTACATTTGCTTGCTTCTTTTAAGGAATCAATTATAATTTTTATGCCTTCTTTCTTTTATGCTAATTCATATTGCTATTTTTATATCTTTTCAAGTGAATTATTGAGGAACTAAGGAATTTTTGACTATCAGTATTCAGTAGCCCGATTTCTTCTAAATATAGACTTTGACTAAAAATCTTATTCTTCAGCCAAACAGTCTTGATTTTAATACACAACCTTATGCCTCATAAAAGCCACCTTTACATCATCGAGATTGTGTTAGGAATTAGTGCTTGTTTCCTAAATGTGGAAATGACTCCAACGTTCCGCTCATGCGTTAGCAATTACTTGTTTCTACTTAACCATCTTTATTTGCCAAAGCCATACTAGTGAGAATGATATTTAGCCGTCAATGAAGTTCGAAGGAACCATGAGAGATCGTGGTTCAAATTATAGAAAAGATAAAAAGACCGTGATCTTCTTATTTGTCTAAACATTATTAAATAAAATTGGCCAATACATATGTTTGGTGAATGATAGAAAGTACCTATTAGCGAGTACCTAGTTGATTAGTTAACGGGTGAGAGGGGCTTGGGCACCAAAATTATCTAGAGAAAAAATAGTATAGGAATATATTTATGGTATTTGTACACGATCACTGTATGCAAGTTTTAATAGCCTATATATACTACATTAGCTTGAAAAAGAATGAAAGAATTGAATTACCAGGTTTGACCTTCAATATTTAGTCCATTTGGACATCAATTTCTGAATTTCTTTGAAATAAAATTTATAGAAATAAAAACTACATAATGTGATTAAAAAAACAAAGTTATATTGGTATTAAAAACATTGTTATCAAAGATATTAACTCTTCAAATTATAGCAACGTCGTACAATATAAAACTGAAACGGATAGAATAATAAAAATTTAGTACTTCTGCATTAGCCATTATGTGGAGGAATTATTCATGTCTATCTTACCTCATGAAATCTGCAACAGGTATTAATGTTGAATTTTCTTTTCTAATAACATCAAATGTACTTGATAAATAATACGCTATAATTTTAAGATCAAAGAATCAACCTGGAATTTTGAAAACAAAATAATAAGAAAAAGAGAAAGACAATGGCATAAAATAAGTATGAGACTTCCCTCACTGCCCTATATATATTAGAGGGGATAATTCAGCTCTGAGGCTTTATTATGTTGTGCATCTCTTCCTTCCACACAATAAAACGCTATAATGCTAGTATGTATTTTTTATAGTTGGGATAGTCCACATTAACCCTCCGTATGAATTATTTAACCCTCTTCAATAAAACTCAAAGCCAAACTTGACTTGAGAAGAAATTAAATATGCACATCATTAGCATTTCTGTTTACCTAATCAAAAAAATATTAAACATTAATCTCCACCATTCGTTTCTGTCAATATGACGACAATTCCACATAGGATGCTTCCTTTGTCTTCTCCACTAGTGAATACATTACATGATTAATTAATTTGACACTGTCACAATATAAACAAAGCCATTGCAATAATTAAATGCAACAATTAATTAATTGTATGTTGATGGAAAGTCACCGGAACTTGCCCACAAATGCCATCAGTTTTTGCCTACTCCCCTCGGAGCTCATCCAATATATAATTTTTTAGCTTGCCTTGCTTGAGATTATCCGACCGAATCTGTCAATAAGTCCATTTCCTCTATTTGTTTCTGATCGGGATTTCGTTCGCGACTACAATCTTCAATCTAGCTCCGCTACATGGTTGTTCCTCTACATGAAACGATGGCGACGTGAAGCTATGCTCTACGGCTTCGCCGATTCTTCCAACCGCTGGTTTAATATATTGATCGCCAATTTGTTGAAACAAGTAGTTTCTCCAGGTGAAGATGTCTACTTTTTGACTGCTTCTGGTAATATATTCCTCTTTGCTTTGAATAACATGCAGGAAGTTATGTCAGTTGATATTATGACTAGGATGGTGAAAAGGATCCCTCCGAGTCCGCCAGGTCAACGTGGCACATCCTCCTGCGAAGATCCGATATGAAATTACTCTCTTGCCCTTCTAGTTCCAAGAATTTCCGTTTTTTGTTTGTTGAGTTACATCAAAGTCATCAAACTTTATTCGAGTATGATTCAAGAGTTGAGAGATGGCAATTTATGCAAGCAAGAGAGGTTACTCAAGAGTTACTGTAACGATCCGACTGGTCGTTTTGAGAGTTTAAGCTCCGTTTAGTGGTATAAGGTCATAATCAGCTCCACATTATGTATATCGATCTGTGTGCGTGGTTAGATCCAGTTACCGGATAATCTGGAGTCGAATTATTGGGAGAATTTTCAATTTAGAAGCTAAAATGAAGAAAGTTGACCGGAGGTTTGACTTTCGAGTAAACGATCTCGGAACGAGTTTTGGTTGGCGCTAACAACTTCGTATGATGATTTTGGACTTAGGCGTGCGTCCGGAGGTCGGTAGAGCAAAATGAGATGAATTTGCGAAAGTTAGAATTTCGGCGATTCCGGCCGATAGGTGAAAATTCGATATCAGGTTCGGAATGGAATTCCGGGAGTGGATGAAGGTTCGTTGTGCTATTTGGGACTTGTCTGCAAAATTTCACGTCGTCCCGGGTTGATTTGATAGGTTTCGACGCGAGTCTTGATATTTGAAGTTTTGGAATTTCTAAGTTTTGGTTTTTGGTTTGATATGTTGTTTTGGTGTTATGTGATGTGTTTTGAAACCTCGAGCGAATCCATGTTAGGTTACATGACTTGTGTGTGGGATTGGACGGGGTCTGGGGCCTCAGGTGTGTTTCGTATAGGTGTCGGGTCCATTTTCCCTATTTTTGAACTACTGAAACTTCCTTCTGGTTTCCTTCTATGCGATCGCAACAATGAGCCCGCGATCGCATAGTGTAAGTTTGGGCAGCCCAGTTTTTCCTCTTCGCGATCGCATAGTCTCATTTGCGATCGCACAGTTTGAAGACTTCACTCTACGCGATCGCGACTACAATGTTTAATCTAGCTCCGCTACATGGTTGCTCCTCTACATGAAACGATGGCGACGTGAAGCTATGATCTACGGCTTCGCCGATTCTTCCAACCGCTGGTTTAATATATTGATCGCCAATTTGTTGAAACAAGTAGTTTCTCCAGGTGAAGATGTCTACTTTTTGACTGCTTCTGGTAATATATTCCTCTTTGCTTTGAATAACATGCAGGAAGTTATGTCAGTTGATATTATGACTAGGATGGTGAAAAGGATCCCTCCGAGTCCGCCAGGTCAACGTGGCACATCCTCCTGCGAAGATCCGATATGAAATTACTCTCTTGCCCTTCTAGTTCCAAGCATTTCCATTTTTTGTTTGTTGAGTTACATCAAAGTCATCCAACTTTATTCGAGTATGATTCAAGAGTTGAGAGATGGCAATTTATGCAAGCAAGAGAGGTTACTCAAGACTTACTGTAACGACCCAACTGGTCGTTTTGAGAGTTTAAGCTCCGTTTAGTGGTATAAGGTCATAATCAGCTTCACATTATGTATATCGATCTGTGTGCGTGGTTAGATCCAGTTACCGGATAATCCGGAGTCGCATTATTGGGAGAATTTTCAATTTAGAAGCTAAATGGAAGAAAGTTGACTGGAGGTTTGACTTTCGAGTAAACGATCTCCGAACGAGTTTTGGTTGGCGCTAACAACTTCGTATGATAATTTTGGACTTAGGCGTGCGTCCGGAATTGGAATTGGAGGTCGGTAGAGCAAAATGAGGTGAATTGGCGAAAGTTAGAATTTCGGCGATTCCGGCCGATAGGTGAAAATTCGATATCAGGTTCGGAATGGAATTCCGGGAGTGGATGAAGGTCTGTTGTTCTATTTGGGACTTGTCTGCAAAATTTCACGTCGTCCCGGGTTGATTTGATAGGTTTCGACGCGAGTCTTGATATTTGAAGTTTTGGAATTTCTAAGTTTTGGTTTTTGGTTTGATTTGTTGTTTTGGTGTTATGTGATGTGTTTTGAAACCTCGAGCGAATCCGTGTTAGGTTACATGACTTGTGTGTGGGATTGGACGGGGTCTGGGGGCCTCAGGTGTGTTTCGTATGGGTGTCGGGTCCATTTTCCCTATTTTTGAACTGCTGAAACTTCCTTCTAGTTTCCTTCTATGCAATCGCAACAATGAGCCCGCGATCGCATAGTGTAAGTTTGGGCAGCCCAGTTTTTCCTCTTCGCGATCGCATAGTCTCATTCGCGATCGCACAGTTCGCAGACTTCACTCTACGCGATCGCATTCTCAAGTCTACGATCGCAGAAGTATATTTTCCTCTTCTTCGCGATCGCATAGTTAATTTCTCTGGGCAGTGGCTTTCTCCTCTTCGCGATCGCATGACTTCCCTCGCGATCGCATAGAATCATTTCAGGCCTATAATATTTTCCTCTATGCGATCGCAAACGTATTTCCGGGATCGCGATTCATTAAACACCTGGGCAGATTATAAAATTCCAAAAACGAGGGTTTAGCCATTTTTATCACATTTTGAGTTCTAGAGCTCGGTTCTAGGCGATTCTTTGAGGGTTTTTCACACAAATCAAATTGGTAAGTGTTCTTCCACCTTGATTAATTATATTTCACAAATTAGTTCTTATTTTTATCATTTAAATTGTGTTTTGGGTTGGGGAAATTGTGAGTTTTGAAAGAAAACTTCATAAACGAAATTTCATGATTTAAATGACCAAATGACATCGGATTTGGATAAATTTAGCATGAGTGAACTCGTATCGGAATGGGTAATCGGAATTTGTAAAGTTTGTCGATTTCCGAGGTGTGGGCCCAGGGGTCGACGTTTGGGTCGATTTTTATAAATTAGCAAAGATTGAAANGGTGAACTCGTATCGGAATGGATAATCGGAATTTATAAAATTTGTCGGTTTCCGAGGTGTGGGCCTGGGGGTCGACGTTTGGGTTGATTTTTATAAATTAGCAAAGATTGAAACTTTATTATTCGGAATCATTCCTTATACGTGTTATGTGCTTTTTGAAGTTGTTCTAGTTGGCTTGAGCCGTCCGGAAGTCTTTCCGCCCGAGGAGGCTACCTTTGAGTATTCCGGTGGTCGTCTTTGAGGTAAGTATCTTGCCTAACCTTGTGTGGGGGAAACTACCCCTTAGGATTTGAGTCTTCTATGTTGATTGTAGTCCGTGTATGCAAGGTGACGAGTGCGTACTCGGACTTATGTGCAATTAGATTGCCCTTCCAGGATTTTAGGTCCTTATATTCCCCGCGTATGAACTGCAAATTGTTATATCTCGATCATTGATTGCTAGCTTCGTCTCTCCTTGATAAATTAGAAGTTGATTGCTTGGTGTTTACTTGCTTCTTATTTGCATACCTTGCTTTTCTTACCATTACGCTATAGTTTTCTTCATACTCTGCTTATTTGATTAAGATCAGTATGATCTCGCCCCCATAATTGTTTAGCAGTAATTGGTATATCTATACCTTGGTGTCAAGCATGCCCGTGAGTCGTATATCGTGATTTACGTAATTCCCCTCCCTTAAGTGCTTCTTAGGATTAATTGGGTAACCACCCTATGTTAGTGACATTACTTAGGGGTTGCCTACCTATGGAATATTCGTTCGAGTTGAGTTTATCCGGTGAAGTTAATTGTCTAGGTGAGATTGGTTAGAGTTGTTTCCCTTGCCGGGATGATTGGTTCTATATTTATTGACTTGAGTATTGCGAATCGTTGCTTTAATTGTTAGATTTTCCCCTCGTTACATTGTTTCACTAATACTTGGTTTTTCCCCTTAAGTGATTTATGCTTATGAGTGAATTTTGACACTATTGGATTGCAGTTCTCGTGTTGAACTTATCGTCGCACCTTGCATTGTGCCTTCCTGTTTTGCTGGGGTGTTCATTGTGCTTGTGCAATATTTTGCTGTGATCTGGTTGTTTTCTTTTGGCGCCTTGCATTGCATTGCATACAGGGATTGCGGGCATAGACATGAGCCTTTCCCTCATCCTGTATTGCATACAGGGATTGTGGGCATAGACCTGAGCCTTTCCCTCATCTTGCATTGCATACAGGGATTGCGGGCATAGACCTGAGCCTTTCCCTCATCTTGCATTGCATAGAGGGATTGCGGGCATAGACCTGAGCCTTTCTCTCATCCTGCATTGCATACAGGGATTGCAGGCATAGACCTGAGCCTTTCCCTCATCCTGCATTGCATACAGGTATTGCGAGCATAGACCTGAGCCTTTCCCTCATCTTGCATTGCATACAGGGATTGCGGGCATAGACCTGAGCCTTTCCCTCATACTGCATTGCATACATAGGGACTGCGGGCAGAGACCTGAGCCTTTCCCTTGCATTGCATTGATTAGTTGCATTGGGACTGCGGGCTTTGACCTGGGACTTTCCCCTGCATCGCATTGTGTGTGTGTATATATATATATATATATATATATATATATATATATACGCATATACATATATCGAAACGATAGCTGAAAGGCAATTATCTTCGAGAAGAGCTATGTCTGAAAGTCTTCTACTTTGGAAAGTATATTTGAACAGATGATATTTGAAATAGTAGTCTTTGGGAAAGTATATTTGAATAAATGATATTTGAAACAGTAGTATTTGGGAAATTATATATGAACAAGTAAGATTTGAGAAAGACAGTATTTGGAAAAGTATATATTTTTAACCAATGACATTCGAAGGAGGAGTATTTGAGATAAATATATATATATTTTCATACAACGTATCTTAAAGGGACTATGTCCAACGATTTCTTTTATAAAAACGCATATATATGCATATACATTCAGAAAAAGTATGTTTCAAATAAGATTTTTCCTAAATCCTGAAAAGATTATATTTTCAAAAGTTTCCGACATAAATTCATGTTTTAAAAGTTTTTACTCGAGTTTTGACTGGGCTTTATTGAGCTTAAATTGCTAATGCTTGACGTGAGTAAATTGATACATGTGCTGAGTTGAGTGTTTTTATGGTATTGTGGTTTCTGTCTTTACTTGTGTGCTGTCCTTTCCCTCTTGTGTATTTTTCTGCTATGCTGTTCCGTGGTTTTGATTGCTGCACTCCCTTCAGCTTTATATTTCCTGTTGTTAATTATATTCGAAGATCTTTAGATAAATATTTGTTTCGGTCATTACTATTTATGCCTTTTTTTTTCTTATTAAACCAATGGGTGTCTGGACTAGTCCTCGTCACTACTTCACCGAGGTTAGTCTTGATACTTACTGGGCACCGTTGTGGTGTGCTCATACTACTCTTCTGTGCATTTTTGTTTGCACAGATCCAGGTATTGATTGTTGCTAGCTGTGTAGAGGTTGCTGAGGAGACTCAAGGTAAACCTGTTGTTGCGTTCGCAGGCTTCGGAGTCACCTTCATGTATACTTCCAACTGTACTTATTATTTCTAGACAGTTGCATTTAGATTTGGTAGAAAGACTCATAGAGCTTATGACTTGTACTTACCGGGTTTTGGGAAATTATAAACTCTGTCAAGATTTCCATATCGATATTGTTACGTTTTATTTCATTATTGTTGATGCTGAGTAATATGTTATACTTACCTAGTCCCTAAGACTAGGTGCCATCACGGCACCCAACGGAGGGAAATTTGGGTCGTGACACTTACAAGGTGATTTTATTTTCCTAAGTGCATCTAATGGACGTAACGGAAGTGTCATCATATTCGTGCGACCTCAATGCAACAACACTCCAGTTATCATCCGACCAACATTCATTACCCGAGGGATCGAGGAAGATCAATTAGCTATTGGATTTAGTTGGGGAAACGCCATCGATCTATTACACGTGTACGGTGATGGAAATATGATTACTATTAGGGAGTGGAAACCCTATATCTAAAAATCATCAACTAGGGAGTGGAGACCCTGTTGATACCCAATTTTTCCTCAAATTATTTTTCAAACTTGTATATAAGCTTTCAAAATCACTCTTCGCAATAATGAATATTTCCTAATTTTTACATATTTTTATCTAAATTATTTCCCTATTTATTCAATATTTCATATTTTTATAATTCATAAATTACGCTCTAAATAATTTCAAAATATTTTCCAAGTTCAGTATGTCATTTATAATCACTTTTTATGTAACGACCCGGTCTGTCGTTACGTAAAACCTGCATTATAATTGCTGTTATTGACTTATCATAGACCGATTATTTTATTATTGATGTGTTAGAGTTGATAAGCTTGAAATCGGAATGGTTAAATGAGAATTCGGTCATTTAGTCTTTAAAAATAGTCTTAAAATGGGAAAGTCAACTGAGAGTTGACTTATTGGTAAACGACCTTGAAATGCAGATTTTATGGTTCAGATAGCTTCGTTAGGTGAATTGGGACTTAGGAGTGTGTTCAGAATATTTTTAGGATGCCCGGTGCAGAATTAGGCTTGAATTGGCGAAGTTAGTATTTTGGCGAATTCCGATTTGTAGGCGATGTTTTGATCCGAGGGTCGGAATGGGATTCCGAGAGTTGCTGTAGTCTCGTTATGTCATTTTGTACTTGCCCGCAAAATTTCAGGTCATTCGGAGATGGTTTGGTTGGGTTTTTGATCAAATGCGTGTTTCGGAAGTTTTTGGAAATCATAGGCTTGAATTGGATGAGAAGTTATGATTTTGATGTTGTTTTTGGTGTTTTAATGGCTCGACAAAGTTTGAATAACCATGTTTGATATGTTGGTATGTTTGGTTGGGGTCCCGAGGGGCTCGGGTTTGATTTCGGGCATTAAACAGAGAAGTTAGAACTTTAAATGCAGCTGAAGCTGCTAATGCTGGTGCGACCGCACCTGCGATGCTTGGGCCGCAGGTGCGGACATCGCAGGCGCGAGAGTGAAGGCGCAGGGGCGGAATTCGTCACAGGGGCGGAAGGAAGATCTCACCTGCGAGGTCGCAGGTGCGGGAGATGGGGTCGCTGGCGCGGACTCTAGGCTTTAAGTGAAGATTCGCTGGTGCGGTCAATATGTCGCCCCTGCGGGCCCGCTGTTGCGATAAAGAGGCCGCAGGTGCGAAGGAGGTCGCAAGGGCGGATGGAGGTCCGCACATGCGATGTCGCAGGCGCGGGAAAAGTATCGCAGGTGCGGGAGCTGGGCAACTTAAGTGGTTTCCGCAGGTGCGGTCGAAAGGTCGCACCTGCGGAGTCGCAGGTGCGAGAAAAACACCGCTGTTGCGGAAATGCCTGGGATGAACTATAAAAGGCAGTCTTCGCGAAATTAGTCTTCCAAAAACAGCAGATTCGCAGGTGCGAGAAAAACACCGCTGTTGCGGAAATGCCTGGGCAGAACTATAAAAGGCAGTC